>CM046365.1:21908923-22090199 GCA_025413025.1 Ficus hispida
TGTCAGACTCCGAGAATGCCCAGTTGTCCGGGGACGTTGACGTCACCTGGGGCTTGAGCACGAGCTCGAGCTTAAGTTCAAGCTCAAGTACAACTCCGAGAGGGGTCAAGCACGAGGCCCTGACACTGACCGCTTGTCCAGCATTTCCAACATACCCTCCCTGGATAAGCCCCTAACACCGAGCGGCCAGGCGAGAGAAGGTGCTACTCGGTTGGAAAAGATTTTACAAGTGGGCCCAAGTACTCGACCTGATCGAAGGTCTAGTGAGGGTGGGCCCAAGCGACCCTGATCGACCTGTGTACATCGTGGATTATTTCACTTCTGCGGTCATCCCGCGATATCTGGTCGTGCTCCAAGAAGAATTCAGGATTCCCCCCAACGTCGAATTGTTAGTCCCTAATGAGGGTGACCTTCCTTCATGGCCACTGCCCGGCTACATTGCCTTGTCCACCAGTACTTCCAGGTAGGGCTCCGTTTACCATTCCACCCCTACCTTAGGCGGGTACTCACCAGGCTCAATGTGGCCCCGATGTAGCAAGCAACTTTATCCTTTAGAGGAAAAACTTTCTCACCGAGTTACCGTTCAGGGCCTTTTCAGAATCTGTACAGAATGAAGTCAGCCCATCGTCCTCGGGGTCTACTATTTCCAAGGTTACAAATCATCACTAGGTGGCCCGACTCCGACAAGCAGTTCAAACACCAGTGGTTCTTTACGGGTGTCGGTGGCTGCACGATCATCTCCCATACAATGAGGTTCCTCCCGCGAGAGGGTTCCCATAACGTTCAAGAAAGGTTATGTGTGGACCCGCGAACCACACGTGTCTGACTTGAACTTGGCAAAGATTGATGCTCTCCGAGAAATGTCAGACCCGAACGGAACCAACACAGGCTACTATCCCCAGCGAGCCTAGAGAATGCCAATGGTTCGGCTTTTCATCGACATCCGACCATCCCAATGACCGACCAAGGACGGCCCTGCCCGGGGAGGTCACAGTTGCTCGTATGCCGGAGCCTGTCGTCCACTACTGATCCCAGGGGATTACCACTACTAAAGTCGGACCACGTCCGACCAATCCGAAGTTTTGCAGGGAGTGTCGGTAGCTACGATTCATGACCTGCGGTCCTGCAACTTGTCTCCCGGACTTGGGGTCCGAGGGTTGCCGACAAGGACATGGATTTGGTGCTCATGCAACTCTTCCAACGCGGGCCTTCGATCGAAGGTCGTTATTACTATATTTTTCTTTAGGTAAGATCTTGACCGGTTCCTGACTAGTCTTGTTTTTGTAGAGCCATCGATGATCGAGCGGGAACAGCATGGGAGTAAATGCCCTAGTGATCAAAAAGGATGTCTCAGCTTCAAAAGCTCGCCAAAACAGGCATGTTGGGAAGAGCAAGGCAGGAACCTTGACCTTTGCCCCCTTAGCTGAGCACTCACCTTAGCGACCAGAACTCCGTCCGACCCTCCTGAAGCCCGGGTCAGCCCTCTAGAGATGCGAGGCAGGTCGTACTGCTATCCCCTTCCAAAGCCGACGAGAAGACATTAGGCCCGGGATCAACCTGCCTCATCTTTGGAGCCAAGCCAATCAAACGGAAGTCGTGGGTTTTGGCGCTTGTCTCGAAGTTCGATGAGAAGCTGACTTTGAAGGTGGCCGAATCCTTTCAGCGCTCCGACCCTATCTCGGCTATTGGCCATGTGCTGAGAAGATGATCGAGGTAAACAGTGCTGATCGAATAGCTATCTTCTCATCAAATAGATAATTTTTCTTATTATTTAACTTTTCTTCTCACTTTTTTTTACAGGCCTTGTTTTTAGCCTTCTCGGATAGCTGGCTGCTCGTGGATCGCCAACCGTATGGAGGCCGACATAGCCTCGGTGAATTCTGAGGTACGGAGTGCCAGACATGCCAAGAAAAAGGCGAAGACAAGGCCAAGGCATCCAAGGAGAGGCTTTGAAGCCAAAAAGGCTCAGAGGATGCACAGAGGAAGGCTGAGAATGATTGGCCACAGCCCAGTCCAAGCACACTAGGTACCTCCAGGTGGCTCTTCCCATAACTCTCGAAGATGCCCGCGACAACGGTTGAGGACTACTGCAATTCGACGACTTTAATGCCCGTCTGGTCGCCGGGTATAAGAGGGGATGAGGGATATGAAGCAGGCTTCAAACTCACCAACCTAACCGTGTCCGGGGTCAACTGGTCATTCGTTCCCAAGATCTCCGGGGAGACAACCACTGAGGAGAACCAAGCGCCTACAGGACACGAGGAGGGTGAGGTGACCGGGGGTTCTCGAGAAACCGAGGATATTGCCATCCTTGACGAGCCGGAGCAGCCCGAGGCTCCCGAACAGTCTATCGAGCCCGGTCAAATAGCTTTGCCTGACCAGGCCACCGTGCCTGACCAGTAAGAGGCAAAGGTTTTTTTTTTTTTTTTTTTAGGGCTTGGGGTGCCCCACTATACCCCTCTCCTTAACTCATCAATGAAAATTTCTTTTTATTTTCTATGCTTTGCCTTTTCTTTTTACTATGTTTTTCCCCAATTGTGTGGCTGCTCGAGCAGTTTTTAAGTTGGATCCCATTCGGACACCTCCTATGGTTTGCTTGGGTGTTTCGTTGAATTGACCTAAGTTCAACTCTGGTCGGTGTCACGCGTTGGGATTTTTCCCAATGGTTGGGGACTACTGGAGTACTGAGTCAGCCTTTACAAACCTGAAGTTGGGCCCTACTGGGACACCTCTTATGGTTGGTTGGGTGTTCCGTGGAATTGACCCAAGTCCAACTCTGGACGTGTCCAGCGTTAGGACCTTTCCCAGTGATCGGACCTGGTATGGTCAGCCTTTGCAGACCTGAAGTCGGGTCCTGCCGGACACCTCCTATGGTTGGTTGGGTGTTTCGTGGAATTGATCCAAGTCAACTCTGGTCGGTGTCCAGCATTGGGACCTTTCCGTTTCCCGGGACCTTAAAAATAACCGTATGCAAACATAATCGAACGAATATTCTTGTTCGTTAATCAAATCTTTACAATAATTATCTAAACAAAATTACTGATAGAAGCGCTTGAGATGATCGGCATTCCACGGGTGTCCCAGACATCTTCATCTTGGTCGGCTAGTCGTATGATCCCGGACGTATAACCTCGGTGATCCTATACGGCCCGTCCTACTTGAGACTGAATGAACCTAACCCGGCTCTGAAGACTGCGGTCAGAATTTCTTGTCATAATAAGTCACCAACTCCGAAGACTCATGGTCAGAATTTCTTGTCGTAATACGTGCAATGACCTGGTTGCGCACTACTGTTCGGATAAGGGCTTGTTCTCTTTTTCCTTCAATAGATCTAGTGCGGGCATCATCCGGTCGGCGTTGTCTTCTTCATCATAGTCCTCGACACGGAGATTTGGTAAACCCATTTCGGCTGGAATGACGGCCTCTACCCAAAAGCCATAGCAAAGGGATTTCCCCGTTACTGTATGCCTAGTTGTTCGATACGCCGAGAGTACCTGGGGTAATTCATCTATCTAGGCACATTTATGCTTTTCAAGGTTCTTCTTCAGATTCTCCCTGATAGTCTTGCTGGCGGCTTCCACCTGTCTGTTGCTCTGGGGTGTCTGGGGGATAAGAGCACTTTCCTTATTCCGAATTGTTTACAAAGTGCCAAGAACTTCAATTCTCAAACTGTTTTCCATTGTCTGTGATCATGGTATGGGGATCCCAATCTGCATATGATGTTTTTCACAAAAAAATTGTTCATTTTACCTCAGTTTGCTGGGCTAAGGTACTTCGATCCACTTCATGAGGTAATCTATCACCACAAGGCAATATCAAAGTTGTGACCGGCCATTGATAGTGGTCGATTAGGTCGAGCGCCCATTTGACAGGCCAAGCCAAACCACTGAAGTAAGCTTCTCAGGATGAACTTGATTGCCTTGGCAAATGTTGGCACTTGAGGCATTTTCAGGTGAATTCCATAGCGTCTTTGCACATGCCGGCCAATAGTATCCTTGTCGTAGGCACTTAACGATAGGCTTTCCTAAGAGTGGTTCCCGCACACCCCACTGTGAATCTCTTTAATTAAATAATCGCCTCGGCCGTCCTGACACATCACTGGTATGGGGAGAGTACCCAGCCGTACAACTTCCGTTAATGATTGTGTACCTAGCCGAGGTGTTCTTGATTCAGCGAGCTTCTTCTCGATCATCAGGTAGCTGGGCAGAGGTCAGGTATTCCACAATCGGGTCATCCAGTTCTGGGTGCTATCAAAACAAATGACTTGTTCCTGCTATTGATACTCGGCTGGCTTAGCTTTCCTATGGGGAACGAGACGAGACCGTCTACATCGTTCCCTAAGGCAAGCCGTGTGAAGCATCAGCCTCACTGTTCTCCGACTATGGTATTCGTGTCACCCGGTGACTCCGGAATTGATTGATCAACGCTTTCACCTTCCCAGATACTTGACCATCCGTTCTTCCTTTGCCTGGAACTTGCCGATCACTTGGTTAACGATAAGCATCGAGTCACTAAAATTTCGATGTCCCGTACACCAAGTTCTCATGTAGCCCCAGCCTGCTTCATTGCCTCGTACTCCATTCGTTTTAGAGCCTGAAGTCAAAATGAGTGCTTGACTGTCTTATACTGGTCCTGACTGATGAGAACGAGCCTTGCCCCAAAGCCCCCAGAGTTAGATGATCCGTCTACAAACAGTCTCCAACTATTTGTATCTCCGGTTACCAACATCCCGAGACACTAGTCGGTACCCCCGGATACTGGCTTGTTCTTGGGATTCTCCGAATCCGGTCCTGGGGTTCCCGTGAATTCGACTACAAAGTCGGCAAGAGCTTGTGCTTTGACGGCTGTCCAAGGGATGTATTTGATATCGAACTCCCCGAGTCTATTGCCCATTTCGTGATCCGTCCCGACAACTCGGGGTTCTGAAGAACCTGTTGAAGTGGATAGCTAGTCAGACACGGATTGGGTGACCTTGGAAATAGGGTTTCAATTTGCAGGCCGATGAGACCAACGCTAGAGTCATTTTTCCAGAGGGGTATATCTCTTTTGGTCCCTTGGAATGCCTTATTGTTGTAGTAGATGGGATATTATACCTTGTCGTCTTCTCGGATCAGGACGGAGCTGGCCGCCTTCTCCGAAATAGCCAGTACATATACAACACCTCCCCGGGAAGTGGTTTTGATAACATGGTGGGCTTGCCAGATAAGTTTTTAAGCCTTCGAAGGCCTCTTCGCATTTGCTATCCCAATTAATCTGCCTTTACCTTAAGCGTTTGGAAAAACGGAAAGCATTTGTCCGTAGACCTGGACACGAACGGGAGAGGGCTGCCACCATCCTGACAGTCTCTAGACTTCTTTGGTGGTTATCGAGGTTGCAAATCCACTACGGCCTGAAATTGACCGGGTTGACCTCGATGCCCCGATGATTTACCATGAATCTGAGGAATTTCCCCGATTCCATGCCGAACGCACACTTGACAGGTTCAACTTCATCTTGTACTACCTCAACATATTGAAACAGTCTTGGAGGTCCTTGATGCGGTCGCTCGCATGCCGGCTCTTCACCAACATGTCATCGACGTACACCTCCATGGACCTCCCGATGAATGGGGCGAACATCTGTTCATGAGCCACTGGTAGGTCCTCCGCATTCTTCAGGCCGAACGGCATGACCTGGTAACAGTAAAGCCCTGTTGTGAATGCCGTTTTGGCTTAGTCGGATTTGCTCTGGGGAATTTGGTTGTAACCCGAGTATGCATCCATGAAGCTGAGCAGCTCATGTCCAGGGTCGAGTCTACAAGCTGGTCTATCGGGGAAGAGGAAGCAGTCCTTTGGATATGTTTTGTTCAGTCGGTGTAATCTATACAGACCCCCATTTCCCGTTGGACTTTTTGACTAGGACCACATTAGCTAACCATTCTAGGTAGGTGACTTCTCGGATGAAACCTGCGCGAGCAGCTTCTTCACCTCCACGTTGATGGTCTCGTATTTCTTATGGTTGAAAGTTGCATCTTCTAAGCACCGTTTATGCTTGGGGTTCACGCATAACTGATGGTACATCACCGCGGGATCTATCCCAGGCATATCCTCATGGGACCAGGCAAAGACATCCTTGTGCTATTTAAGGAAATGCTCGAGCTCCTCTCGGATGTCCAGGTTAAGGTTAGACCTGAGCATCACAACTCTCTCTGGTGCTCGGGATCCAGCTGATATGGGACCAGGTCTTCAAAGGATGTGCCGACTTCCTCCTCGGGTGTCCAGGATCAAGTCACTTAAGCGCTTGATCTCTCTATCAGGGGCATCGACCTCATCCACCTTGAAGATGGTCGCAACATTGATCAATACAGGTGTCTTGCAGCACCCTTGTTTACAACCTCCATGTAACACTTCCTGGCCCCTTCCTGATTCCCTCTGAAGACCCCCGTTCGGGGTAGGGAACTTCATTGCCAAGTGGTAGGTGGAACCACTCCTTCAAGGCGTTAAGGGTTGGCCTCCCGAGGATGATATTGTAAATGGAGGGTCGATCCACGGTGATGAATTCCATCATCCGTGTCGTCTCTCCGGGCCATCTCCGACCATAACCGGAAGGTTAACGGTACCGGCCGCTCGGACACATCTCCGCGAATCCATACGGTGGTTTTTGGGCAGGCATTAGTAGGCTCCTTCGATCTTCACCGGGTAAATGCATCCATGAATAGGATATCGACTGAACTCCCGTTGTCGATTAGGACTCGATGGACAACGTTGTCCGCAATGCGAATTTCCCTGATCAGTGTGTCATTGTGCGGATGGAGTAACCTGTCAGCCTCCTCCTCTGTGAAGGTGATCGGGGGCTATCATGGCAACAGATCTTGGCACATGCTCTGCCATATTAATACATTCCCCCGGGCGAACGCCTGACCTCACGGGCATAACTCCTTTGGCTGCTGGCAGTAGCATCGGTGGCATCTCCACCAAAAATGGTATGGACGATGTGCTTGGGCTCCACATCATCGGGTCGTCGTGACCCCTGTGCAGGGGTGTGGTCAGTGCCGTTCTGTTCGCCCCACCAGTTGGGGTTATGACCCTTTTCAAAAACTCTATAAATGACCATCTCGGACTAGCAGCTCGACCTGATCACGGAGCTGTACGCAGTCTTTCGTATCATGACCAACATCCTTACGATCTGTCTAAAGTGGTGGCGGGTCTCAGAGCAGTCCTCACCATACACCTGTTTAGGTTGTGCTCGACCGTTGTGACCAGTGGGGTGTATTGGCAAAACCTCCCGCTAGTGTCCTCGGACTAGAGGGAGCTTCGGCCCTCTGGTATCTACGACCACGGTCTTCCCCTTATCTGTTGGCCCCATCGGATGCGTTTTTATCCGACTTCCTTCCAGGCAGTAAGGATTGTTCTCGGGCTGAGAATCCCGTCCTTTGACATACTCGTCATCCTCAGCGTGCTTCCAGGCGATCCCTCTTAAGTGTGCAAAGGTCGTGGCACGTCGTAAGCGAGCGTCCAGACTAATGCTGTCCCTTATGCCTTCTCAGAACGCTTTATCAAGGTGCGATCGAACAACTCTTGATTTGCACTACGGCCTTTTCGAAGCGTTTGAGGTACTTTTTAATGGCTCATTCTCGCCTTGCTTTATCCCGAACAAGTATGATATTTCCAATTTCCTGGTCTTAGAACCCAGAATTCAGCCCAAAGGCATCCGCCAATTGTTTGTACGAGCTGATCGATCCTGGCATTAACCTCCGGTACCATTGCCGGGTAGCTCGGTCAGGGTTAGGCAGAAAGCCTTGCAAAGGGCGGCTCGTTGGCATTCTGGATAAGCATGTTGCCTGGTAGTTCTCGATGTGTTCGTCTGCATCGTGGAGCCATCTTAGAATGCCATAGAGGCATCTTAAACCTGGCCGGATACAGTGCTGCCATAATAGCAGGGGTGAAGTGGGGAGAGATTGCTCCAACCTGTTCTAGCCTGTACTGTTGACCCACAAGTTGGTCTAGCTGTCGCTGGAGTTGATCCAGCTTGTCCTGGTTGTCATACTCTTCCTTCACTGGCCTATCAATGGAATGCTCTCGGACGGACGTCGGCTAGTCCCTGGTCTCCCTAGGCGTTGAACACGGAGTCGTGCTCTGTCGCACGTTCACTATATCTTCCAGTGATAATCCGGGTCATGACTTGTCGCCTACGCACTTTGCTCCTGATCAAGTGACCTGGACACGGCTCCTGGAGCATTCTCTGTCCGGCTTTACCCCCTGTCTCGTTGTTGCCATCCCATGCTCTCCCTGTGGGAATAGTTACTCCTCCGGTCGGCTTGGGTGAGGGGTTCCTTGGTTGGCTCGCCGACCTAAGCATCTGGTCACGTTGACTCAGCTACTTCTGGCAGTGCTTGGGACAGCTATATATTTTGTGACCCTCAGAAAGCTTCATGAGTACCTGCACGGTTTCGGTCAAACTTTGAACGTTCCTGGTGAGGATTTCTGTCTGGGTGGGTTTGCCTGTGCTCCAGACCTCTTCGACACGGGGGTTTCTGGTGCTCTGCGAGCTGGTGGGAGTAGGGTTGTCAAATTCTTGAACTTCCTGGCTGGATCGCTCGTCCATGGTTCGAGTGATCGGGCACTCGGGAAGTGCGTGGGATGAGGTTTAGATTGCTGGAAAGGCAGGGGCTCTCCATGTAGCGCTAAAATATTGATGCCGAAAAAGTTTCTGACTCAACACCCAATGTGACTGCTCGGATTTGGGCTTGTACGGTTGCTCCACCACTGGTCACCTACAAAAGGAAGCACCTGGGAGGTGATGGGGATACTGGTGGGGTGTTTGCCGAAGGCACTCCGATGCTTAAGTCAGTTGAATGGCTGATGAGAAAGGGAGAGGCAGAGCTTTGGCAAGGTCGAAATGTTCGTACCTGATATGGAGAGTTACTTCTCTATTTATAGATGCTTCCCTCGGTTGGGGCATTCAGGTGACCCGATCGGGTCGGCTTCTAGCATTCCCGGAGGGCAAGTAGGCCTTAGGCTTGTAGATGCTATAGGTCCAATGGACTGATGCTGCATATCCCCGGTTTGGTACAGGGGGCATTATGGGGAGCTGCCGTAGGCGCAGCAGGAGAGCCCCTTTCAGGGCAGTTGGCGCGGTTGGCGATGTGACGTTACGCAGTAGCAGGTGGAGGAAGTCGACTATTGATGTGTGCAGTGACAAGCTTCACATCGGACATTAGGTGGTGGATGGAACGTTGTGGTGGGCTCCATGTCAGGTGTTAGGTGGTGGTTGACTTTGCGGAGCAGTAACGTCATTCCCGGGCACTGTCTAACGTGAGTACAAGACAATTCTTAGCGATACGGTCGGCCCTGGTCTGGTACTGCCGCTCTCAGGGAGGAATCTTCTGGTCGGATCAAATCGGGTAGACAGGATCTAGTTCAGGAGGTCGGGTATTCTTGCCTGCCTATAACCGGGTTACTCTTGGACACAGAATTTTGTGGTCGGGGTGGATTACGATATCAAAACCTCACGAAGGGGTTCTCTATCTAAATTTTGGATTTCTATGTATGCATATATATAGACACATATGTATATTTTTATGGTACGGAGCCTTTGACTTCCATGTTTGGAATATGGAGCTTGTATCCAAATAGACTAAACCATTCCCATTTCATAAGGTTTGGGTATGTTAAATTTTTTTCCCCATTAATTAAGACTTTATTTCTATATTAGTTTAACTCCAATTAAATTATAATTTTTCTTTTTTTTTTGTTAGATTTTTATCTTTTTCTAAAAAATTAACAAAAATTATAACTAATTTTTAAAAGGTCAACTAACTCTAAATTAAAATTTTTAACTCTAACTAATGATTCAAATGGACGCTAATAGTGTGTTCTCTTTTTTTTCAAACATTTTTATGATTTCTACTTAATTCAATATGATGATTTATTATTTTTTTATATTTTTTACACATTTGTAGGTATCTCCAATGTATACTAAATATTGTTCAATGGTAATTTTAGTATTTGAATGAAAAATTGCACTCTAATGAAGTGTTGAATACTATATTGATGTTAAATTTTCAATGCTAAAGTTTGGCAAATTTATCACAACATATAGCCAATATCAAATGCAATATTTGATTTTTATTAGTTGTTGGCTAGAATTTTGACATTTATTTGTTATAATAGTTTTACTTTTAAATTATTTTAATATTAAATGCTCCTTTTTACGATTCTAAAGCACAAATAATAAAAAAAGTAAAAATAACATAAGAAATAGCATTGTGTATTTGAGTACAAAGTAGAATAATACTATTTTTACACTTCTTTGCTACAAATATAGCACTGATATAGACTAATGCATTGAAGATGGTCTTATAATTATTTAAAATTACACACATTTTAACCCTGAATTAAAGGCCTTAAATATGAGATACCATTTAAGGAATATACAGTAAATAACATTTATTGAAGCTAAAATAATTAAATAACATACTTATTGAAATAAATATTTAAATAATGAATTTATTATTTACCTAGCAATATACAATTATTTACCTAGTAATAAAATACTTATTTATCTGTAAACATGTTATTTACTTAAAAATTTGTAAGTATGTTATTTATTTCTTTTAACCTCCGTACCTTTTCTCCTTATCATTCCCAACCACTATTCGGGCCATGGTCTGTATACACCAACTTTTAAGCCCCAATTAATGAACCCATTGGACCTTCCATCTAAATCAGGTGACTGCAAGCACTTGAAGACACAAATTTAATGATCATTAACACAAAATAATAATAATAATAATACTAGAGTAATATAACATAAAATTAAACTAAACTTAATTAAAATTTATATCATGTTGGTTGAGAGAAAAGAATTTATATTATATTGGTCAATAGGTTAAAAAAAAGTTATTATTTAGGTTTTTTTCTATTTTATTATTATTTAAAGAGTCTTTTGAATATGATAGGTTTTCAGTTTCAAGAAGTATTTATTTACATATATACACAACATATCATTAAGTGTGTAATAAACATAAAAACTTATACATATGTACATATACGATATAACATTAAAGTGTGTAGAAAAATATGCAGACCATGAACAATAATAAGACGAGCATAAAAGAGAAGAAAAAACGCAAATTTTCCAAAACCATTCAGCATTTGAAAATTAAAATAATTGTTAATGATAGATATTAATTAGCATATCCTAGAATGTATTTTTATGAATGATACAAATTAGTACAGGTCAACAGCTATAAAAAAAAAAATGGAAATGGGGTACGTCATTAATAAATTAAGGACTGAATTGAATTGGAATTAGAAGAGCTCCATCCCGAGAAGAGATGGCAAACATGTTTGTCTCTTTGCTCGATTTTCTATACTATATATCCCTCTATCAATGCTCCTCTAATTATTTATTTATTTAAATTTAAAATAGGAAATTCAATCTTTTGTTCTTTTTTATGAAGTCAATGATAAAATTATCGTTAAGTCATGATTATGATTATGATGATTATTATTATTTTTTTGAATACTCAACCCCAATAGTCCAACTGTTTAATACATCAAAAATTAAATAAAGAGAAAATCTAAAAAGTACTCTCTCTTTTTTTATTTTTATTTTATTTTTAGTTTTAGCTAATATTACATTTCCTTCAAGTTCTTGATGATGGAAAAATTATTCCCAGAGATTTTTCCAAAAGAGTTAAAATATATGACTCTGGAAATAGTAAAATTATCTTCAGATCCTTTCATTATTCACCAAAAAAATATATGGCTCTGACTGATTAAAATTTTTTAAATGTCAAAAGTAGCCTCTTGAATACTTTTTAAGTAAATAAACTCAATTGGTATTTAAATATCATTTTAACGTTTTTTTTAATCTATATAGTGAATGCACAAGATAATCGTATTGACTAATAATTATTGAGTTATTATTATTATTATTATTTTGGTGGGGCAGGAGTTATATTTTATATTTTTAGAATTCATTTCATTTAAATTTTTAAATAGGTAAATTTGTTTTACATAAAAATAGGAAATGCTTAAAATAATTGCTCAATTGTTTATTATTGAGGCTATTTTTGAGAACTAGCGTAAATGAACTATTAATTTACCGAAAAGAAGCCCCTCTTCCATGATGAACAAATGGTGAAGTTGGATGGAAAAATGGGAAAATAATATGCGAGAAAATAGTTAAGTTGAAGACTAAAATGTGACCAAAAAGGCATACGATCTAAATGCAAGGTACTACGCAATTAGGGACCAATGCAGAGAGAGAAGAGACAATTTAACATTTTTTTATGCAAAACTTGAATGTTGACTTCGGCAGTGGAACGTTATTAAACGTGAAGTCGGGACGAGAAGAATATGAACGCATATAAAGAACGTTTTATTGAATTTCTAAAAGGAGAATGTTGAGCATATTGCATTTGTTTATGGAAATTTTTGTAATATCGAATTCTGTTTTTTAAAGTTTTAAAAAATTTGAATTCTTCCCTATTTTACAAGAAATTCGTGTTAAAGCCCCTACACAAAATTAGAAATATGTTGTTTTGCCTTCATTTTATAAGGAATATTCAAATAATGTTCTTACTCAATTGTTAAAATATATAAATATGTATATACTCAATATAATTTGTTTACATATGTATCAAATAAATAAATAAATTGTTTACATAATGCCTCTATTGAGAAATCTTTTGACTCTATCACCTTGTGCACTCATTTGCAATTAATGTTGGATAGATAGGAAGAAGATTCAAAGTTTTAGATCACAAATTTGAAACTTAGAAAGATTTTTTTTTTAATTAATAAAAATATGTGTCCATAGCCCCATTAAAAAAAAAGTCAATTTGAAGTGTCACATTTGCTTCAATAGTCAAGCCTCATGAAAGCTTAGCATTCGCTTCAAGTCAAGTGTCATATGGTATTGGAATGAGCATTTAACTTGAGCGTTTGCATTTAAAAGTGAAATTTAAATTTTATATTTAAATAAAATATATGTTTGGATAATTTTATTAAAGGTAATATTTAAATAGTATAAAAAAAATATGATCACCAATTAAAAAAAGTAAAAATTTGATATTTATATTTAAGTTGAATAATTATAAAATAATAAAATATTTAAATATTTTACATTGAAATAATTACATAACCAAACATATATTAAAATATAAATGGATCCAAATGAAAGTTGATTTTTCCGAAAGATAGAGTCAAAGTCTCGCGGTGGAGGTAGATGATGGTGAATTGTGACGAAAGGTGAGTTCATTTTTAATGGACTCTGCAGCTATACCTGGTCAGTAATAGAAAGTAGTGAAAGTACGCTGGGCACTTGGCACTCCCAGTGCTCATCTACTCTTTCCAATTCTCTCCTTTTATGGCCTTCACGTGCCCACCCTTTCCTCCTTTCACCGTTTCTTACTGACCGTCTGACCCATTAAATTCCAAAAAAAATAAAACCTACTCTCTTCCCAAGGGATGCACTTCTCTCTTGCACTTTCTTCATCTTCATCATCTTCTTCTTCTTCAACATGAGAAAAAGACGAAAGAGAACCCATCCACTCTCATCTCTGCTAAACCAGTAAAAAAAAAAAAACCACATTTTCTTTCAGATTCAGAATTTTCAGACCCCAGATAGAACTGAAACAGAGATTTCTTAAAAAAGAAAAATGTGTTATGTGGGCAAAGCAACAAAGATCTTCATCTTCATAGTCACAGTGCTGGTGGTTCTTGGGCTTGTCTTGGGATTCGGGCTTCTGCGCCATGGTCTCCAGAAGTCCCACAAGTGCTCCGGCGACTCCTGCCAATCTCCGCCGGTCGTTTTCCCCAATCCGACTCCGAATCCCAGTTACAGCCAATCAAGCCCAGCAAGCCCTGATCCGAGCTCGTCCCAACCCAGCCCACCAGCCTCTGTTCTCAGCCCACCCAACCCAAATCCAACGCCGCCTCCGCCCGACTCAAACCAAAACCCAAGCCCAGGCCCACCTCCGCCCATCTCCAACCCCGCTCCGCCGCCGCCCGACTCTGACCCCAGCCAGCCGCCGCCATCTCCGCCGCCGCCAGAGGTAATTGTCGGGCAAGCGCCGACCTACAGCCCGCCGAAATCGGCCCAGCTGACTCCAGGTCCAGTCCAAGCTTAGCTTAGCTGCATTTAGTAAGGCGTTTTAGAATAAGTTTATTATTTTTTGGTTCAATTAGAGATTTCTTGATTCTTGGTTAAGTTTGTGTAGAATTGTTGGCTTTTAATTTCATTTTTGTTCTTTTGGGTTACTTCAATTTCTTGGGAAAATGGTGGATTCTGATAATGTGGGTTGGGGGAAGATGGACTTTGCAAGTTTTGTTACTGATATCCTCGAGAATTACTAAATTTACCATTGATTTGTCCCTGGAAATAGCTGTATTTACAGTGGAGTCCCTGTGTTTTCATTGACTACTACTTGGGATGGTTTGGGCGATCACCGGGCCCTCCAGACAAGATGCCCCCTTTGACCTTGAAAGTTTACGGTTCTGTTCTTTTCTCGTTTCGTTTTTTTGACCCCTTCCCCTTTTTTCTTTTTCTTCGTTTTTTTTTTTTTGGAAAAGAAAAAAAAAAAAAAAAAAATATATATATATATATATATATATATATTTGGAAGCTTGTGATCTGCTAAATCCGAGGTATCTAATGACAAAACTGTTGGCATACATTTGTAGTTGGGTTTGTTTTTTAAAATGACGCAATTGACCTTATGCTATTATATTGTAATTGTTGTCTTGTCCTTTGTAAATATTATTGTTTTAATTATTAGATTAATTTTTTTAAACTTTTAATTACAAGTATTAATCATATTAAGAATTTACAATGTGTAATGCGGAATTGCTTCTAATCATAACTTAAAATTATTAAAAAATTAATTCAACAATTAAAAAATATAGTGTTTATCAGTAAACTAAAAGTTTAGTTCCTATTATAAACTATTAAGTTTTGTCTATTTTGTGCCATCAAAATTCTAACATTAGGATTCCTAACGTGCATACTTAAAACATTACAATGAAAAAAAAGAAAAAGAAAAAAAAAAAAAAGAAGAGTATTATTCTAGAAAATTTACCTGCAACAAGCTTTCCTTTATATGAAAAGAATGAATCAAACTGGAAGTTAGTAAAAGTGCATTTGGTCCCAGTTTTTTCTCAGGAAAACGGTTTTTTTTTTTTTTTTATGAAAAAAACAAGGTTTTTAATTTATACACCATGAAAAGACGAGAGGACAGAAGGGAGAAGACAAGATGAGGCTAAGCCAGCGTGTCCCAAGCTGTCCTAATTAGAATTATTCGTTTGCATAAAAGAAAAGGTCCCCCAAAGGGCTGAGAATCCAATACAACTTTGTCCTTTTATCCCTATTCCCTTGACTCAGATATCCTGCGTTATGATTTTCCCACCCATTACGCTCATCAGATCACTGCAAACCGGAGAATCTTCAATCTCATGTTCTGTCTGAATTACTGCAGCAAAAAACATATAAACATATATTCTGAAAAAAAAAAAAAAGAAAACTCTCCATTCTCGCGTTGTTGCATAATTTTTTATTAGTACGTAGGTCGTTATAGCAAAATAGTGTTAATTGTTGGTATTTTGTATTTTTCACCTACGAAAGCCTTTTGAGATTTTGTTAAATTTTATATTATTCATCCAATCTTAACATGATTTTAACACACAGACCATAAAAATATTCTACGATGCACAAGAACCTTCATTATTAACCTTTATTTGTATATGATATGATATCATTTGTTGGCTTGGCTTCATCATCGGCAGTGCTATTAATTTGTTTGCTGTAAATTGGTTTGGAAATTGGTGTGGGATGGAAATGGAATCCAATGTCAGTTTTGGTTCGTGCCCACAAAATGTCACGTCTATGTTGTTTCAGTTACCAACTTACTTTTAGTTAATTAAAGTGGCAGTTTGCAAAAAAGAAAGAAAAAGAAAAAGAAAAATAAAAAAAAGAACATGGCAGCAACAACAAACTAGGCATATGAAGTGTTGAGGGGGGAGATTAGATTAAATTAAAGAGGGAATTGAGTGCGTCCACTCGCAACATCTGTTGTGTAGGACCGACATGCAGTCACAAGGCAGCAATTAGTATATATATATATATATATATATATATATATATATATATAAGCCTGTCTTACAGTTCATGGGTCAATAAGACCACTATCTACAAGTATTTGATCTGCATAGAAATTATAAATAGCGGAGTTATCTCCATGATTAGACATATATACATGTCACGTTAAACATATATGGTACGTAATATGAATGTGATCCTGGAATATTTTAGAAAACTAATATTTTGGAGTCACATAATTTTAAGGGCGTGACGATCGGTAATGTAATTCTGGATCGAATAAGTAGTTAGGTCAACTCATCGCGATCGTCTTCCGCCTTCAATTTTTATTTGCAAAGTTTTGTGGGTTTTGTGGTTACAGACATAACTCGAGGGTAATATCATATTTGATTTTATCTAAAAGTGTAGAGTTCGAATTCTCCCACCCCCAATTTAAAAAAAAAAAAAAGAAAGTTTTGTGGGTGTTACTATGTTAACTATGAAATGGTTAATTATAGGAGTCTCAAGAAAATGAGATTTTAATTCCTTATGAATAAGCTTTTTATCATGGAATATTTTTATCATATGTATATAATAATGTGTGTTGCTAAATGTTAATTAAATCTGATCATTAGCAAAGTGAAAAAGTATGAAAAACCGCCCGAATATATAGTAATCCTTCTCATAGGGCTCATTAAGAATTCGCATTATTATTAATGATCGCATATATGATGCACACACACATATATATATATATATATATATGAATGAAAGATGACGATGCTGTTATCGCTTATTTAGTGCTTTGATTTCACGTTCCTTTTTATGCAAAACAACATTTCTGCCCAAGTGACACAAAGCAAATAGTTTAAAAGAAAGTCAAACACTCAAACTCACTTTATTTTTCAAGAAATATCTCCTGGTAGTACTCAATCCAGGCCCAACTGAATTCAACTTGTATTCTAGGTTTGTATAAGGTTTGCGTTCACTTTCAAATGAGAAGTTTTCGGGACTAAGCTGAAAAAAATACCTCACTTTTAGGTCTCTTCACAAGTTTTAAACATCATATTTCTGTCAACAAATGAACTTGGTCAACTGTAAATGACTAATATTAGATCATGATATAAATGTGATAAAGACATTTAAAAGTTGTGAGAGATGACACACCTAAATTTTCTCCCAATTTAATTAGGCCGAGACTTCTTCTTTCTATTCTTTTCTTTTCGATTAAAATAAAAAAGTACTAATGCTTGTATATATAAAACATATATAAGCTAATATTAGTGAAGAGTTTGGAGAGTGTACGGGATGATGTTAATAATCAATATTATTTTAATTAGTATTGATCGCTTGTACTGATTGTCAAAATACAGATTTGTTCATTTATCAGATTCTTGGTATATTATATAGTATTTGTGTAAAGAGTCAAAAGCCTCTTAAAATACAATATTATGGTTTGCGTTATGTGCAGAAAATGAGAATCAGGGAATGGTATAGGTGGCGTCTCCTGGTATAACTATAGTTTATATTCCACAATATATATATACATCTATAAATACAGTTATATTCCTCCAAATAGATGTATATAAATCTATATATACAGTTACATGCCTTGTTTCAAATCACATGACGTACTCTGTTCCTGTGAGACTTGTTTCCTTAGAGTAACAAGAAACAAGCGATCCCTCTACTCCAAATAATTGGCTTAATAAATGGTTATAAATTCAGTGCCTGTCAATGCAGGCGCGCTTTTTGCAAGCAAGAGACAAATAATTACTTGCCATTTGTCCCAGAAATTGACATTAATCTGTAATCTAATGTTACATTTTCGCGGTTTCAAATTTACTTTAATTCTTTTTTTTTTTTTCCCCCCAAAATCATATGACAAGGCTTGTATTAAAGAGTTGACATTGTTACTATTTCAACTAAGAGTTCCCCCAACTATTTATAGACCGTGGTCAAATAACTTCATGAACTTTTTTTTTTCCTCCACAAGTTGATAGTCAGTCTTACAAACTTGTTTGTAAAAACTTATTTTTTCACCCTTATTTTTTTAGAGTCATCTTCTATTTTTAGTTTTATTTTAAGTGGAAAAAATTAAAAAAAAATCTAACAATTACGCAGTTTTTCTCTTTAAAAAAAAAAAAGAAACTTTATTTTTAGGGAGGATCCGTCAAACCTTCTTAATGTAACCGCCCGATCACTTTGTATTTGTAGTTTTGTTGCGTGCCATATTATTGTCCGGTGTCAAACTAATAATTAAAGAAAGTCAACTGGGTTCACAACTTCCCTTTTCTAAGGATCTTTAAATGTCGTCATCTTCAAAGTGCATTTTCCATTAGCACCCAGCATTAATCAATTCCGGAAGCCAATAAGACATCGCCATATGTACCCCAAAAAAAAAAAAAAGGAAAAAAGTTGAATAAGAAAAGAAAACGTGGCATGATTATAGTTCAAGAAACATTCTTCCTCGTTCTCCATTTTCATTCTTAGCTAGCTTTTAGTTGAAAGCTTGAAGTCTCCTGACACAAAGTCAACTTTTAAAAAATAACTGCTCTCATGCATGCCACGTAAGTTGATATTTCTATATACTTTCTTTGTAACGACATACGAGCTCTACAACCAATCCAACTGCAAATTACAAAATCCAATGGCTTGAACAAATTATGAGTACCCGTTGTACTTTGGGAGATCATACATCCCTTTCAAGAAATGACATTACATTCTACCTATTGTGGGGTAGCCCAAGGCTGCTCTGCAACACATGTTTCGAGATAGACCGGCATCATTAGTGTGGCATAGTAGGTTGCTCTGTTAGTAAGCCTACGGGCCAAGCTGGTCAACTGAGTCTTCCCAATAGGTCAAGGCTGGTCTGCCGAGCCTTTCTACCAGGATAAGTTATTGAACAAGACTGGTCGTACAGAATAGAATCCTACCCAGCAGCCGTGCAGGGTAGACTACCATAAGACCTTCGCATCAAGGTCTAAGACCAACCGGTGAGGAGCACAGCTTCCCCGCACGATCTTCTTCTATTCCCCGACACGTGCGACGAAGATATGGTTTGTTATAACCGACCTGGGGAGCACCCAACTTATAGGCTAATGGCCGACACAAGGAATCCACACCCAGGACATGTGGCGCCTAGCCCGCGTCCTCCACAACTGTATCCCGTGCTTCCCGGAACAGCCTATGGCGCCAATCACATTCCAAACACGTGGCAAAAACACAATGGATCTCCCGTTTCCTAGAAACTACCTTTTTGGGGTAACCCGATTCTACCGGGCAGGATCCGACTTAGACCTGTCTCAATTAGCACCCTATAAATACTAAGCTCACATAGCCTAATAGGTACGGACTCTTTTACCTATCAAATATTTTGCCTTACTCCAAGCCCTTTAGCCCTTAGCTCACTGTTCTGACTTAGGCATCGGAGTGCCTTCAGCAAACACTCCATCGATGTCCCCCTTACTTCGAAGCTCTTTTCTTCTTCCTTGCAGGCTTAGTAGGCAGAGTACCAGTCCGACCACCGTGTGAAGCCATACGTGGTGTTGAGGTTGATTTTCAGCATCAACATTTTGGCACTAGAAGGAGGGCCCTTGCCTTTCTAGTACACTCTACTATTCTTCTCTTCAAAAGATCAGTGGCGGACTCCAGAGCCCGAGACTAGCCCCAAGGTTTAAGGGGCACCATGCCGGCTAACTCACAAGCTAACCGCCATGGCGGAGGTCATGGTGGAGTACGAGGAGCTAGGTGGTGGCAAAGATGGCCTACCCAAACTGAGATCTTGGCAGGCAACGTCCAAGACTTGACCCAAATGGTTCGAGGGCTACTAGAGTCTCTCCAAGACGTCCAATGACGACTCTCTACACTTCAGGTCGAAGTGGTGGTCTCAAAAGGGAACGATGACAATGAGAATGAGAACATCCCCAATGATCACGTTGTGGACTCAGGGGACAAGCGTGATCGAGTTCATGGTCATGGGAGGAGAAGTCCTTCCCGGCATACAGGAAGCCAGGCAACTCAATGTCATGTATGTGACCGACAAGAGCGGCCCATCAACACCCCTACTCAAGAATAGGACTGCCGAGTAGCTTATGGGGCTCAATGTGTCGATACTCCTACCAGGACCTGAACCTCCATTTTTGACCGACTGGGATACCAGGGTGCATGGCAGTACTGCCACCAGGAAGAATGTTCCGAGAACTAGGAACTACAAGAGAATCATAATTAGCTCGTGTAGCTGCAGAGACAAGTTGGCCTTTTCATGAACCAGAGGTTTGGTCTTGTGACGCCCTAGAAATTTATAAAACTTGATTCATGTACTATTATCATGGATTTCCTTCATTAATATACTTCCAATGAATTATTTTGATGAATATCAAATTTCAAGATCATGAATGATTGTATATGTATCATCATTATGATGACGTCGATGATCTAACAATGTTGAGTTTTTTTATTTAAATGAGAAATTATGAATATATAAAAGATGAGTTAAACGACATATACATTTAAACAAAAAATTTATTATGTCGTATTAGAGGGATAAATGTTAATTTTTGTGAAGAACCCCGATATTTATTAGCAGATCAATTTAATGATCTTAGTATTTATTTTGATCATATCAATAGTTAAGTTTTGAGGGTATGATTGGAAAATTAATGTATCATAAAGATAGAAGATGACTGATTAGTATTTACTCTTAGAAAATCCAAAGGTGGAAGATTTATCAAGAATTATGCTTAAGTTTAAAATCAATGGTGTAGATTTTATGTTCAAAAATCCTATGCAAATCAATGGCAAAACTTTGGATGATCAGTGACCAATAAGAGCTTAAGGTAAGGATTGGTATGATGGAAGATCCAATGGATGAGAATAAGGATGACAATCTTGGATCAATGGTGGAAATTAGAAGAAAAAAAAACAAAATAAAAATGAGAAAGCAAAGGGGGGATCCGGATATTTGGGTCAAAAAGCAATAAGAAGTTTGAACAAATGAGAAAAAAAGAAAGTAGTGCATGCATGTAACCTCGGATAAGAGATGACATGGTTTATTTTGGCAAGTTGACCCCAAGAAGAGACAAGTGAAAGTGACCCCTTGTCTCCACTTTGTTGAACCAAATTTTCACCCCAACAATCTCCCTTTAAGTGGCGGCAATGAAGGGGAGAATTAGCCACAAATTTTCCAATTTTACGCTCAAAATATAGCTCCCTTAAAGTAAAATTTGACTTAAAACAAGCACCTAACATCTTATTTTATTCTCACACAAGTTAAGCTCAAAAACCCTAGCTTCTCTAGCCACTACCAAGCTCAAAAGAGGGGAAAAAAAAAAAACTATCAACACTATTTTCCATCTCCAACACTCCTCTAGCACCCTCCTCCCTTCATTTTCAATCTCTAAGCAATCCCATTACCAAGTTCGAAAAAGTGTGAAACGGAGTTAGAGGGCGTTTTACTAAAGGTAACCTAGTAGTATTCTTTATGTTTTAGTCATTTTTGGAGAAGTAAAACATGATGTTTAGTAATAATCTTAATGTTAGACTTCTTCTTACCTAGGAAAAAGTTTTGAGAAAAACTTTGGAGGGCTGAGATCTTAAAGGTTCTATGGAGCATTTCGGTAAGATCTACGAACTTTGTTTAAGCTTGTAATTATTGTAATAATAAAGCATACATTAGAAACTTTAGTATGAAAAATAAATTATATGATAAGATTCTAAAGAGAATAAGCTTCATTTTAGGCTTTAGAATCACGTGGTTTGCTTTTGTATGTCTAAAGTTATGTACATTTGAAATTGTGACACAAAACTAGAGAGAAAATGAACCTCTGGGGTACTGTCCAGCCACAGATTATATATACTCTGAACCTTTTAACCTCAAAATTTTGGATTATAAGTTATAGATCTAAAAATTAGATTCTTTAAGCTTTCCAACAAAGTATCATACGCCTTGAACGGATAAATGTGCAGTTTTTGATGAATTTTACAAATTTGGACTACGAACCGAAAGTATTTGCTGGAACCTTGTACTGGCCATGATTTTATATATTTTGGATCAGTAAGCCATAATTTTTATAAAACTATTTCTTATTATACGAAATAGACATAATAAGCTTTCTAATGACATATAGTTTACCTTATTTGGACTTGTAAGTTAATTGTTATGATTTTTCTAAATTTACCTATGAATCTGGACTTGTGATACATATGTGGGACCAATAGTAATAAAACATAAGTTTATGAGATGAAATGCTCAAACAATAAAAGAAAAAACTTTACATTTATAAAGTAAATATCTCAATTTTCAAAATGAGGTATCATCCGTTTGAAACGGG
Organism: Ficus hispida; assembly: GCA_025413025.1. Classification (NCBI taxonomy): domain Eukaryota; kingdom Viridiplantae; phylum Streptophyta; class Magnoliopsida; order Rosales; family Moraceae; genus Ficus; species Ficus hispida. The sequence continues at coordinate 21,931,318 of CM046365.1, forward strand.
TATGTACATAAATTTTAATAAATTACATAATATTGTATTGAAATTTGGTAAACTAAGATTTCACTATAAGACACTTAGGAAAACACCCACATTAATATTTGAAACACTTGAAAACTTGAAAAACAAATTATAAAGAAAGAAACTAGATACTTCAAACTTTCGAAAGAGTTATCAAGTGTCTAAAATGGGATTATACTCAAATTTAAATAAATATTACAAATTAAAATCCTATACCAACAAAACGATTAAACATTAAAATATGACATAACGTAAGTCGTAACAAATGTACATATTTAGTTATGAAATGAGTTGGTATTAAGTGTATGATCAAATAATGTGAAAAACTCTAATTTTATAAAGTTGAATCATAAGTTTAAAATAGACTAAGATAAAGTACACTAGAGGGTTACTGGGTATATGCCAAGAGACTACTTTAGCTCAACTAAATGATCATGATTAAGGGGATTGGGCCTTACAAGCCCAATAATAGATGAGAGGTATATACTTAGGTGACTCTTTGTCACCTTGATTGATTAATTAATTAATAATAAATACATAACCAAATGTAATTATGCTAAGAAAGTTAATTAGTAATTAATAAAGTAATTAATTAATTGATTAGTAATTAATTAATTAATTATAAGAGTTAGTAGGTGATAATTAAGATTATTATGTTAAGTAATCACATAATTATAATACATAATTAATTAGAGATTAATTAATCATGAATCATTGATATAATCGTCAAAATAACTATGAATGATTAATTAGAGGTTAATCAAATATTAATTATTAGATTAATCAAATTATTAACTATTGATATCAGAATTAATAACTAATAATTATTATATGAGAAAGATTATTTCAGTAACATAATTAAATTATTAACAATATAATTATTGATAAGTTAATTAAAATTATGTAATTTAATTATAATTACTCAACTAAATAAAATAATAATTAATTACTACCAAATTAATTAGTTGACTTATTAATAATTATATTATATTATATAATTTAATTATAATTACTCAACTAAATAAAATAATAATTAATTACTACCAAATTAATTAGTTAATTAATTGATTAACCAATTGATTATTTAATCAATTAAATTAAATTAAATTAAATTAAGTAAAATTAAATTAAATTAATTAAATAATAATAGTAGAAATTTTATTTAACACTTAATAATTAATTGGAATTAATTGTTATATAAGTATATTAAACTCACTTTAATTTATAAAATAAATAAATGAATGAATAAGGTTATATATCCCTGATTCTATCCAATAATAAGATATTAGTAAATTAGGACAATTTTTCAAACTTAAGTAGTAGGAGGTATAACTCTAGAAGTTTAAGCACATAAAACAAGTAAGTACAAATCTCACCTACATCATGGAACAAAATGTTTTTCTTTGTTGATGATCTACGTTTGCTATGACTTGACTTGATGATGTGATGAGTAAATGAGTTATACGTATTGTTTTGATTAAGCATTTGATGTGTATTTTCTCTTGCACTGACATGATAGGCATGTCTTATAGATATTTATGCTATAATGATAGATGCATAGTGACATGTAAATCTTCAGATTGTCACAATTAATAAAAATGAGGTAAATTAAAGATAGAATTAAGTGTCGTACCAACCTCCAATTAGTGAGAGGATATGATAAGAATGAAAATTATAAGATATGATCTTGGAGGCTGTTGTAGGGTCGCTCCCCTAACTCCCAATTGGTTGCGCATGTATGGGTACAACATATTGGCCCTTAAGTAGACAAGACATGTATATAATGAAGTATAATCGAACATACATGGATCACTTGTATTTTTGAACATTTATGATATTGTATGTGATGATATGATTTTATGAAAGTATTTTGTCAGATATAGTTTGTATTTACTGAGCGAACACTTATACGTATGTGTTCGTGTTGTAGGTAATGCTGGTAAGCAATACACTACTTAGATGTTTTATGGACTAGCGAAGCTGTGCGAAGGCGATGAAGGAAGGGAGTGGGATATCACCACGAATTTAATTTTCGCATTTAGACTTCTTAAATTATTTTGTATCAACTACATGTATAACTATGTTTCCAATGTTTTGGTACTCCTAAACTAGTAGGAGTACTTTACGAGAAAAAGACTTTAGACTCTTTCCTTTTAACTTACATGAAGTTATAGCTTTTTAAATACTATCTAAGTATGAATTTGAATATGATATTTATTATCTAGAGGTTTTCAATTTTCACAGTTAAAATTTTTTAATAAATTTAATTTTTATAGTACAAATATGGTTTATGTAAAAAAAAAAATTCTGTATTTTTGGAACCAAACATAAATAAGTGTTAAGACTAAATTAAATAAGAATAAGTAAGCTACTTAACGGTCTAAAAAGTCGGATCGTTACAGATATGGAGGCTACTAGAACAATAGATCCTCCCTTCACCTCAGAGATAATGACTGCACCCTACCTGGAAAGGTTCAACATGCCGGCCATAGCATCCTACGATGGCACATTAGATACTGATGAAAACCTAGAAAACTACCAGGCACTAATGCTCATGCAGAGCGGAAAAGAAACTGCTTGTGAATGGCATTCTGCCTGACCTTGACAAGCACTGCCCGACAGTGGTATCGCCGACGGACCCCAGGGTCTATAAACTTTTTCTGCCAACTTTCCAAAGCCTTCTCGGTTGCGTTCTTGAATGCCAAGATCCGGAAGAAAGAGACCTCACACCTATACCGGGTCAAGCAAGGCAAGGATGCGTCTCTGAAGGATTACCTTAACAAGTTTGACAAGGCCATCATGCAGGTTAAGACCTACACTGATGCCACGTTGATAGACGCCTTTCAGAGAATGTGTGAAGGACAAGAAGTTACTTTGGGCTATGACCTACGATGCACCCTTGTCATTCGCCCACCTATAGGGGATAGTCCAAAAACACTATGGCGCTGAAGAATACATCAAGTCTTGAAATGGCCCTAGAGAATCTAGTAAGCAGGGAGAAAAGAAGAAAAGAAAGGACTCTGCAGTGCAGGATGGGTCACTTGCCGAGCAAAAGAATTTGAAACAGGGCCTAAAAGTCAAGAACCCCTGCTAGAAAGTTCCAACAGTATACCTCTCTCGTTGCCACAATCGACCACGTCCTCAATCAGATCATTGGTCGTGGTCTCTTAAAAGATCCGCCACTGTTTAGGTTTGAAAAGGGGAAGGGGGACCAAAACAAATGTTGTAATTTTCATTGAGATGTCGGGCACGACACGAAGGATTGTATACAACTTCATGACCAGATTGAGGCACTAGTTCGAGAAGGCCATCTTCTTGAGTTCATAGAACGAGTTCTCGCACTTGGCCAGCAGTGTGCAGAATAGGGTGGCAGGGTAGACCGATTGTTGAGAAGACTTCCAGCCCTTGGGGCAGGAGGTGGCAGAGTAGGACCTGCCAGAGAACCGAGCACGTGTAGCCACCATATTCGTTGGGTCGGCCACCGAGGAAACATTAAGTGGGCAGCGTACATATGCAATAGAAGCTTGGCAAGTGCTCTGCGGAGAGCATATTAACATGGCAGAGCACATCACCAAAATTTCCTACCAAGATAATGTGACCATCACATTCACAGAGAGTGAAGCAGACAAGCTCTTGCACCCCCACAATGATGCCCTAGTCGAAAAAGTGCGGATCAATGATAACAACATCCTTTGTGTCCTAGTAGACAATAGGAGCTCAACAGACATCCTGTTCATAAGTGCCTTAACAGGATGAGGATTGCAGGAGCAGTGTTGACACCAATACAAACTCCGCTGTATGGTTTCATAGGAGACTATGTCCGAGTAGTAGGAATGATTGACCTACATGCCACGATCGGGGATGGTGTAGAGAAAGTTACTAGAATGGTCGATCAATTGTCGACAAACCTTCAGTTTACAACATCACACTGAGGAGACTAACCCTCAACACTCTGAAAGCTGTGGTGTCCACCTATCACCTTGCTATAAAGTTCCCTACACCTATGGGTGTTGGAATCTTCAAGAGGATCCAAAATAGTGTAAGGCCCTACTATGTCAGAACCATGAACAAATTTGTGGTTAGGCGGCACTGGTTTCTACAATTATTAAAATCGATGATATTGAGTTCCCCGTAGGTGAGGTGATAGATGACTTGGACCCCAGACTCCTAGAAGAAGAACACCGTTCTCTGCAGGTTAAAAACCTCGTACCCTTCCCCCCTAGATGCCGAGCATCCTAAATGGATGTCCAATTAGGTTCTCTGCTCTGGCCAGAAATAAGAGAAGAGTATGAAGTGTCCATATGGGAACACAAGGACATGTTTACTTGGTCGAATGAGGACATGCCAAGCATCGACCCCTCAGTCATATTCCATTAACTTCATGTGAACCTGAGGCATAAACTGGTTGTGTATAAGAAAAGAACATTCAACCTTGAATGCAATGCGACAATCAATGAAGACGTGAAGAAACTCCTTGATGCCAAGTTCATCAGGGAAGTAAGCTACTCAAAATGGTGTGCCAATGTGGTCTTGGTCAAAAAAGCAAAGGGAAAATGGAGGGTGTGAATTAACTACACAGATTTGAACAAAACCTATCCAAAAGACTGCTTTTCTCTACCCTGAATTGACCAACTTGTGGATGCTATGGTAGGACATGAGTTGCTGACCTTCATGGATGCATATTCGAGATACAACCAAATCTTGATAAGTTAGGCGGACTAGGTCAAAACGGCCTTTACCACCAACCAAGGCCTCAACTATTACCGGGTAATGCCATTCGTGTTAAAGAATGCAGAAGCCACATACCAGAGATTAGTGAACAAGATGTTCGCACTGCTAATCGACAAGAAGATGGAAGTGTATGCGGATGATATGCTCGTGAAAAGCAAGAAAGCTATCTAGCACGTGGATGACGTAACGGAATGCATCAATATCCTTCGACAGTACCGCATGAAGCATAACCCTACCAAGTACACCTTCGGGGCCGAATCCTGGAAGTTCCTAGGATTCATGGTGAATCACCGAGGGATAGAGGTTAACCCCACAAATGTCCAAGTTGTAATGGACTTGTACTCTTTGCAATCCATTAAGGAAGTGCAAAAACTTGTAAGGATGATTGCAGCACTATCTCAATTCATGGCACGAGCAAGGATAAGTGCCATCCCTTCTTCCAAGCCTTGAAGGGGAAGAACATGCTTGAGTGGAATGAGAAGTGAGAGGAAGCCTTCCAAGGGCAAAACACTTATCTAGCAAACCCACTGTTGCTATCCAAGCCGATCTGTGGAGAAACATTATACGTCTACCTAGCAGTCTTGGATAAGGCAGTGAGTGCTGTCCTAGTCCGCTAGGATGGAAGAGTTTAGTAGCCAGTTTACTATAGCAGTAAGGCAAACCAGGGTATAGAGGAGAGGTACACCCCCTCCCCCCTCGAGAAACTGGCACTAGCCTTAGTGATTGCTGCCTGGAATCTTAGATCATACTTCTAAGAACATCCTATCAGAGTACCGACTAGCTACCCCCTACAACAAGTGTTGCAAAACCCATAACTATCTGGGAGGATGGAAAAATGGTTGATCAAGTTGAGCGAGTGCAACATTGAGTTCGTACCCCGCACTATCATCAAGGCGCAAGCCATCGCGGCCTTCCAAGTAGAGTTCATGATCCTGCCAGACACAGAGACCAGATCGGAAGAGAAGTTTGCAAAGATCGGACCAGAATCTCCAGCCCCTAGTGCTTACCCTGCAGAAGGTATCACATGGAAACTCTACGTTGACGGCTCATCCTACTAAGGAGGCTGTAGAGAGAAAATTATCCTGGTTAGGCTGGATGGCTACAAGGTGAGCTATGCATTGCGGTTCGGGTTCAAAGCTTTCAATAATGAATCCAAGTATGAAGCAATAATCGCAGGGCTCGGAATGGCTAGAGAGTTGGGAGCAGACGACATAGTAGTCTTCAGTGACTCGATGTTGGTTGTTTGTCAGATCACTGGAGAGTTCCAAGCAAGAGAAGAAAGAATGTCAGGATATTATTGAACAGTTGTTGGATTGCTAAAGGAGTTCAAAAACTACTAGGTGGAGTGAATCTCGAGAAGCCAGAACAACAAAGCTAACACATTTGCTTGTCTTGCTTCCGAGCTGAATGGCAAGAGCCTGATATTCATCCCCATCAAGATATTAGAGACGCCAAGCATTGAGGGAGTTAAGCGGGTCAACAACTCTACTGGGGAGCTTGCTAGGGATACGAGTACTTTGATTGACCATTGTCCAATGCCTCACCTCAGCCAAGCTCCTGGATGACCATGAAGAAGCTAGGAGGGTGAAGAACTCCTCTATAAGATGCACAATGTTGAATGGTAAACTTTATCAAAAGGGTTACTCGGCACCCTTATAAAGATGCATCAGCCCACATGAGGCCAAGTACACCATGGAGGAGATACATAGCGGGGCATGTGGCAATCATTCAGGAGGTTGATCTTTATCCCTCAAATTCTTCAAACAAGGATATTACTAGCCTAGCATGGACATAGATGCACAGGAATTTGTGTGGAGATGTGCTAAATGCTAGTATTTCTCTTGCATAACAAGCTACCACCCAGAGCCATTAAACTCGGTTGTTTGCACCTGGGCTTTCGCTAAGGCAAACAACTGCTTGGTCATAGTTTAAATTCTGCATAGTAGCCATTGACTACCTAACTAAGTGGGTTGAGGCAGAGCTGTAAGCGGAGGCCAAATGCACAAACTTCGTGTGGAAAAACATTATCTGTTGCTTTGGTGTTCCCCATACCATTGTTATGGACAATGGAAAGCAATTTGACAATCGCAACTTTAGAAAGATATTGTGAACAACTTAAGGTGAAGAAGGTCTTCTCTTCACCAGGTTATCCTCAGAGTAATGGCTAAGTGGTGGGAGTGGTAAACAAAACCATCAAAGAAAATTTGAAGAAGAAAATTGAGCGGCTCAAGGGAGCATGGATTGATAAGCTGTTGGAAGTGCTCTGGGCCTACCGGACAACCTACATAATAGCCACTGGGGAAACCCTTTTCTCCCTAGTCTATGGGGTAGAATGTGTAATCCCAGCAGAAATTGGTCTGCCTGGCTTCTGAGTAGAAAATTTTGATGATGAGAGCAACACATGACAGATGGCAACAAAACTCGGCTTGCTAGAACAAAAGAGAAAACATGCCTATATCAGAACAGTCGCTCGAAACCGAATAATTGCTCGGTATTACAACAAAAGGGTGAAGCCTAGAACCTTGAAAGTTGGAGATATGGTCCTTAAAAAGGTGATCACACAAGTTCCTGGGCAAGGTTCCTTTGGACCAAAATGGGAAGGTCCGTTCCACGTTATAGGCATAGTACATCATGGGCAAGGCTACTTTGGACCAAAATGGCTGACATAGAAGGGAACCTGCTAGGACATCCATGGAATGCTGAGCACCTCAAGCGTTTCTACTAATAAGTTAGTTTATTCTACTTTTTTATTTACCAGATTTTGGAATAATGAAATGAAATGAAATTCCAAGATTCTATATTTTAGCCACATTATATTTATCTGTTAGTTATTAGGCACAATGTGCCATCGAAAATCCTTGAAAAAGGACAATTTTTGTCAAGGCGAAAGGTGCACAATGAACGAAAAAGTAGGACTACCGAGCACAATGTGCAAAAAAAAAAAAAGAAGCCTGCTCTGCATATTTCTGCTGGGCACAACGTGCCAAGCAGATTTTAAAAGGCAAAAAGCCTAACCTACTAAACACAACGTGCCTAACAGGCTTAGATTGTTAAAGGCCGATCTTACTAGGCACACGCACTGAGTGGGTGCTAGGCCAAAATTGTATGACAAAGCAGACCTTAAAAGGCTAAAAGCCCACCAGCCAGGTCATAATTTCACTAAGCATATCCTGATTGGCATTATGTGCTGAATATGTCTTCTTGGCCAGATAAGGATGACCAAGTCTTCCCAATAAAAAGACAAAAGGCCATGACTCGGCACAATATGCCAGGTGGGCATGAAGTGGGCTAAACACCCACAAGTTGAGACAAGATTCCTTAAATTTTTTTTTTATTTTGCATGGCATAATGTGCCGAGTAGACATTCCAAGTTAAGAAGACCACACTTGCCATGCAAATTGTGTTGAACAGGATTATCTAACCATGTAGAGAAGACCAAGTCTTCCTTGTAGGCATAACCTTGGAGAAATTCCATGAAAACAAAGTCGAAACAATATTGGCAAGAATCCAAGATAAATTTTACGGAGCAAGCCAAGCGGGCGGAGTGGAACTTCCAACTTACCTAGCAAGATTCCTATCCAGCAGGCATAACCTGCACAACAGAACAAAGGGAAGTTCGTCTTGTTAGGAATGCCCTAAAAGTGAAAGATATTTTAGTTGTATTTCATTTATTTTGAACTAATTAATAATATATTTGAGGTTTTTTCATTACATCTTTGTTATAATGTTTTCATTTAGATTTACATTTAAAGTAAATGTAAGCAAATATTGCTCATTGAGTACTTAGTGTTTAAACTGTAAGAATATTGCAGCAATGGATTTTTGTAGACGAAATGACAGCGTTCTAAAGTATGTGGTCTAAATCTATAGTCCATAGTCCATATAAAGACTATTATGCTATCTAAAGCTAACTAGGGAGATAGTTTGTCTTAACCATCTAGAGTGAGCCGACTCCCAAGTAAAGACATATATATTACCTAATGGTTGTGATATATTGGATTGGACTAAAGTATGTTAAATCTATAAGTCCAATTGATTAGATTAATTCACTTTTGACGTTTATTATGTAATAAACTTAATCCTAAGTAAGTAAATGACTTCATACTTATGACTTGTGTACTTTGATATTCCAAAGGCTAAAGTGTCTCGGAGTAGTAAGCTATTAGACAGGTTCATTGGGTACATGATTTATATTCGATGTAAGCTTTGCTTATAGATATGGAATCATAGCTCCGATAAAGAGTAAAGGTTATTCTCTTAACGGTATTATATAGGATATGAAAATAGATGAAGACTCAGGTCGTTTGCTCGACAAATGACTAATTATTCACTTTAGGTAAATAATCATTTTCCTATTGGATATATAATGAATCTTTAAGATAATGGGATCAAAATGTTGAATAGACTTTGACTTTAAGTTATTCATGGATATCATATGAGGGTGTTACGTATATGATAAGGTTATTGGACTGCGACTACATACTAGCTTACCTAATAATGTACATAATTAGGAGTGCAGTTTCAGGTTTATTATTGGAGCTTATATTATATAGTCTAATTGGTCCCTTTACTAGCAATAAGTCCTTAACGGATGGTAATAAATTGGATATTCATTATGACTTTAATTATTGAACTTAGTGAAGAGAAAAATCCGAAACACCTCCCACAAGGTGTTGGCATTTTTTTTCTGCAAATGGTAGAATGAAAATTTTTGTTTCATATAATTAATTGGATAAATATTTAGGTTGGATAAATATTTATTTGAAGATAAGATTTGAAATTTGAAATAATTATATTTATCTTTTGTGATAATGTGAGATTAATTGAAATTAAGAGATATGGATAAATAATTATTTGGATAATTTATTTAAATATCTAGATAATCTTATTTAAATAAATATTTTAAATTAAATATAACAATAATTCTATTTGGATTTGAAATTAAAACAAAATCTTATCCTAGTCTACCTTGTATAGGTGATTTTTATGAGGATAAGGGAAGGAAAAGTTTTCTCCTTATTGATTTTATTTGGATAATTATTATATAATTATTTAATTTAAATAAAGTTGTCATGATTTTATTTTGAATTTAAATTGAAGTTATGGAACATTATTTATAGAGATAAAATCATAAGATAATTGGAGATAAAAATTTAAATCAAAATTTGAATCTCTTAGATCTATTGTGGGCGATTTTTGTGTCTACCGAGTAAGAGAAAAAGCGCAGATTAGGGAAAGAGGAGAGAAATTTTTTTTTTTTCAAGTGTCCTATTTGAATTCAAATTCCACACAGTCTATTCACTATAAATAGGACTTAAGGACTCTTATTTTATTTAAACCACAGACTTTAAGGTGAGTGAGCTTGTTATTATTCTCCGTCTAGGGCAAGCCCAGTCCAAGATCAGTACAACACCTGCAAGGGAGGTCGGTGCTCGGCCACTGTCACCAAGTCCTCCTACTGAGCAGTCGTGGGTAGAGCAGCAATGGGAGAAGCATATGGCGATTGGCTCGGGAGCCTGAAGCCCATCTGTGCCTCTTCAAGGACTCCTTGCTGAGGAGGTTTTTTATATGCCGGGTAGCCATAGTTTGGCCCTTGAAGATTGTTATCTTCTTCTAATTAGTGGCTGAGATGGAAGGCTTTTTGGACCATGTATGGACCGGCTGGAACTCCTAGGGAACACGCTCTTCCTCGGGCAGAGCAACTCCTCTGGGTGCTTCCTAATTGCCCTTCACATAGAACCAGACACACTTCCAGATCTTGTCTGATTTTGGGTTGCCCTAAATGACTTTCTCAACATCCTGACCTTGGAAGTAGTACCCGCCTACCGATGTCGGCAAATTCTTGATCTAGTAGATGATTAGGAAAACCCTATCAAGCAGCTCTTCTGAGAAAAGTAAACACCATAAGTTGCAACAGCTGACCAGCACCTTATATGCATTCGGAGTAAACTATGCTGGGTAGAGATTGAGTTCGTACAATACACAACGCAACTAGGTCTTGAATGGAAAATGTGCACTTGCCAGGAAGGAATCTGCAGTAGGTGATAAACCCATTAGGGGGCTGTTGGGCAGATCGTTCGAACTAGGGATATGGAGCTCTATGTTTGGCAGGATCAGGTAAATTGCTTGGATGTCTTTTAGGAGCTGTGCATCCACCGTTGAAGGGAAGACGTTGGTGGTATAGTGGTATTCACCCTTGCACCGAGTGCTCGCGACCCCCCTGACGAGCCTCTGGTTGAAGTGGTATGTGGGGGATTCTTGACCCTCTTCGGATTCCTCCTTAGTTTCCATTTCAGATTCCTCTTTGGACTCAACGTTGTTAGAAAAACTCGAAGTGGCCTCCTTAGTGGGCACTTGAGTAGCTTGTAACGACCCACCTTACGTAGGTTGTTACTATACTTTACTTACATAATAACTTAACATGCGGAAATAAGGACTATATATATATATATATTTATATTTTAAAAAAGCAACTTGTATCTGAACTCGACCAAATACTTACTTATAACCATACATACTTACTTCGAAAAATACTTAAACTTGTTTTGGCACATATAACATTCTTTTTATATTAACTGTTAAACATAATTAAACAAAACTCGTAGCAGTTCCTATCCCAAGATTTCACAGGTAGCCTTGTCGCGCTCCACCATCTTGCATCACATATTGACATTAGATTGCTTACCTATAACATAAATGTAAGTTATGAGCTTTCACTTAGCAAGTACAACTATTAACCCGCAAAACATTTCATAATAAAATAATGCACGAATCAATTCTGCTTTCATTATGCTTTCTTAGGTTAGCATAGTTTTTGGGCCCTTACATAATATAAGTGTACGTACCGTAGCACGCAGTCATGGAGTGGTTGGGGTGGCTAGCCCTGTCCAACTTAAACCATGGACCAAACCCGTCCTAGTGCAGGTCGGTACGACACGAGACAGCTTACTTGCCATCATACTTGAAAATTTATTCTTACTTTAATACATATTTGAAAAACCATTTCATACTTGAAAAGTATTTTATACTTGTAAACAGTTTCTTACTTGAAACTGGGTTCTTATTCTTACCAAATAATTTATCATTAGTGAGCATGCTTTATGATGCCACAATAAAGCATAAATCATATGCACTTCAACATGTAAGCATAAGCTTTAAATCCTACAAGCAGTAAAAACATCTTTCGCTTATGCTGTAGGCGGAGTTGTACTTACTGGTTATGCTAAATCCTGAATTCGATATTCCACCCAAACACAATAACATATTACCTTCTTGTTTCCAGAAAAAAAAAAAAAAAGTCATAAGATAAGAATCATCTTATCTTAATATGAATCATATCATTTAATGTTAGTATCCAAACCAATATTCATAAGTAACCCTAGTCACAGACCTATCATGTTGTAGTGGTATCCCATTTTGTTACTATAAGTAACCTTGGATCTAAAGCTCAACATATAACATTTGTTTCTAAATAACTTGGCTCAATAACTTTGGTAACCTATTTGATTACTATATGTCTTACGATAGTTTACCAAATTACTTAGCTTAATTCCATTTCTTCACAAACCCTAGTTTAATAAAACTTAAACCCTTTTTTAAACTGTGTTTAGGAAAATGTAAAATTCTGAAAACTATTTTTGAAACTAGTCCCATAAATTTGGTTATCATTACATGTGCAGGAATAGCCTGTTTATGCACTGTTTTGAAAATCATGTGCATGAATTTTCTGTATCCTGCATGGTTTTGGGACTCAAAGGATCCTATAACTTTCGTTTTTTACTCAAAACTCAGGTCTACCTTTAACTTGTCCATATTCCTTGTTGAAGCTGCCTGGCCATGAACACTTACCTGTTTTGGCTAGGCTCGGGTGATAAAAACAGAAGGCTTTGGAGTCTTATTTTTAAAAACCGTCTACATAGCCCCCTAGAATTTTCAGTTTTGACTTTGCAGTTTTGACTTTTCTTAAATTCGGCTTCTAAAGGCCTTAAAATCGTGTTTCCAAATTGCTGTCCAGTTTTGATCCTAAACTGGCAGTTTTCATTTTGGTTGGTTCGTACATAAAATTACACATACACTATCTCGAAGGTTAAAACCGTGAGCCTACGACAAGCATGCAGCACGTTACATAATGTTTTCATTATCATGAATTCATTACTCATCCAAATAACCTTCAAACAACCCAAATGGTAATCTATACCAAAATTTTGGGTTTTTAGGGTTTTTAAGAACCCTAAATGCAACATACATCACTTATTCTATATTCATCCATAAAACATCATCTTTGAGTATGTGAGGACATATATCAAACATATTGTAGACATACACATAATCACATAGTCTCTAACATAAATTATCATAAACATACATCAAACCATAACTAAAGACCACCAAACCCTAATCAAGCAAAATTAAACACTTACCAAAAACCCTAGTGCATGAAACTAAAAGGTAAGCTCATGCTCTTACATTCCCAACATGGAAATACACTTAAATCTTGAACCAAAACTTAATTAAAGAACTAGAAGGTGGAAAGGATTACCTCAAGATTCAAGATAGTGAATCTACCTTTCGGTTGGAAATTTTCTTCTCACCCAACAACACTAAATCCGACCTCTCTCTCTCACCTTTTTTTTTTCTTTGGCTCGGCTCCTAAGGGGAAAGGACTAGAGAATGAGCTGGAAATTTTTGGGTTTCACTAAATGCTCACAAAGTGCACCCACCTCACCTATTTATAGGTGAAAAATAATTAATTTCTAGGATTTTTCTTATTTCTAGAATTGCATAATGGTCCCCAAGAGCAAAATATTTGCTCATAGACCTATTGAGGTGGCCGGCCATATAGGGCCATGTGGAGAGGCATGCTAGCTCAAGCTCAAGACTTAGCTAAGTAAGCAAGACTAGTATGCTTATTCACCAAGCCTAGAAGCATGACATGTCAAGCACTCAAATTTTCTTATTTGTTATGTTTAATAAATAAGGTGATTTTATTTCTAAAATTGCATATTAGTCCACAAGAGTACAATATTTGCTCATAGAACCAATGAGGTGGCCGGCCATAGGGCCATGTGGAAGCTTGAGATGAAAGAAATCCTTTCATACCTATTTCTAACTCATTCTCTTAGGTTTCCAAGGTAACTATTGTAACCGAACTTGTAACTGTAACCGATCATTGGCCTAGTTGGATTCGGAGGCTTAGTTAGGAAAATCCATAGTTCAAAAATTTACATACTTATCCACAACTATTCAATTTTCTTAAAATTGCACATTGGCCTCTAAAGACAAAAATATTTACACTTTAGTCCTTGTGAGGTGGCCGGCTAAGGTGGAGGCATTTGGCATCCAATTTTTGCTTAGTCATCCATTTAATACTTTCTTAATTTTCTAAAAATTCATAATTATGAGGTGTTAACCATTAGGCACCGTTTGGCTTTCCTCCTTAATGCAGTCTATTACAAATACTGTTTTCAACTATTAACAGTATAGTTTGTACTAGATTACTGTCCAGAATTTATCTACACTTAACGGGACTGCGTATAGGATTTTCTTAGGACTTGAAACTACTTAATCCTTATTGCTCTAAATAATGTGCTTGATTTTCCTAGAGTGGTCTCGTATCTTATTCTTGCTTATTCATACATAATGACAGTTTTTCACAATATAATTTCCATACTACAATACCGTCATAATTATACCTTAGGTCCTTCTGGACAAACGTTGACCGATATAGTATCATAAACCCTAATTCCACCTTTTTCAACAAAAGGCCTTAAACTTGCATAAGTAAACTATTATCGAGCCTTATAACATTACAAGAACTCAATAATATTCTGATAAATCAGATCAAGCATTTCACATAAACATACATAATACAAACTTTGATTTCTTAATAAGGAAATCATAAATTTGTAAAAAGGTTGGTTATTACATAGCTCCTCGGTGCCCAACGATCGATCGGCTGGATGTTGAAGTCTCGCCGCTTGATCGAGCTACGGCCTTCTCAGTGGTGATCTTGGGTTGGTCGACGTCTATAAGCTTCCCCGTACCTATGGCCTGCTCAGATTTTCTAGGAGTTACTCTACAGCCGGAGAGATTACAAACTTTCCTAGTTCAAGTTGGGGCTCCGGAGATTTCTCGATTGGAGGAGGACCATCACCAAGGGCATTTAAGAACTCGTCATCGAGAAGAGCTTCTGGATCCAAATCCATGATCTGGTTGAATCAACTCGGCTATTTCGAGACAGGGACCACTCTATTCCATGGCCCTCAAACTTGCGAAACAATTGGAGGCACCTCTTGAATATCCTCCTCGCTAAATGATGAACTCGAACTAGTGCTCGATCCGTCACTACTAGACTCGCTATCCTCATACTCGGCCTGGAATGATTTTCGGAATCAAACAAATCACTCATCGTGACCTGCTTGCAAATATGACAGAAGAAACAAGTTGTTACCTTCTCGGATGGAGTGAACACGGTTTCTTAGATGTCTCTTGATCTGCACTAGTCGATTGCTCTGCTCTGGTCGATTGCTCTGTATGTCTTTTCGGACTGGAGGAAATTTCACACGAATGCCTCGAATGAGAGGCTCTGAGGGCTATTTATAGGCGAGGGGTTTGCCCTTAGGAGGAAGCTGGAAGGCTTTTCAACATTTGAAAAGCCTACCCAAACAACAGCCAATCCCGCATCGACATGTGTCATGGGGCGATTGACATTCAATGGCCACAATCCTTTTTACCCAATAGCAATAGCCCATGTTAAAATTCTTGCCGAGAAGGCTGCTCGAGAAAAGATCATTGCTATAGGGAAAGTTGGTCGAGAGGTCTATCGAGAAGTCTGGACGGGCATGAAGAAAAAATATGATGATGAAACCCTAACATACATCATATATGTACTTAACCCTAAAACAGGGGCCGATCCCTCAGTTACCACCATTAACCTCCAAAAAGTTCTTATAATTAGAGCTCAACCACATAAGTAGCATCGGGAGCTTTCCAGCCAGGACCCTTTTCGAGCCGAGCACCTTAGCAGAAAAAAATGTACCCAATATCTGCTATGTTGGGCTACACTTAGGGGGCTAATGTTATGGGGTAGCCCAAGGCTGCTCGGCAACGCATGTTGTGGGGTAGATAGGCATCATTGGCGTGGCATAGTAGGTTACACTGCTAGCAAGCCTATGGGCCAAGTTGGTCTACTGAGTGCCCGTTTGGTTGGTGAGTTTAAACTCATCACCATCAACTCAATTTTATCTTTTTCTCCAAAAGTTTTTTGTCTTTTCTGAAAAAGTCAATGAAAATCACTATTTAAACTTACAAATCTTAACTTAAACTCAAACACCAAACACCCTGAGTCTTCCCAATAGGTCAAGGCTAGTTTGCCAAGCCTTTCTATCAGGATAAGTTACTGAACAAGATTGGTCGTGAGGAGTAGAATCCTACCTAGTAGCCGTGCAGGGCAGACTACCATAAGACCTACACATCAAGGTCTAAGACTAATTGGTGAAGAGCACAACTTCCTCGCAGGATCTTCTTCTATTCCCTGACACATGCGAGGAAAATATAGTTTGTTATAACTGACATGGGGATCACCCAACTTGTAGGCTAACTGCCTGACACAAGGAATCCACACCAGGACATGTGGCTCGTAGCCCGCATCCTCCACAACCGTATCCCGTGCTTCCTGGAATGACCTATGTCGCCAATCACACTCTGAACACGTGATGAAATCACAATGGATCTCCCGTTTCTTGGGTAAACTACCTATTCGGGGCAATCCGATTCTACTGGGTAGGATCTAACTTAGACTTGCACTGATTAGAACCCTATAAATACTAAGCTCACACAACTTATCAAGTACGAACTCTTTTATCTACCAAATACTCTGCCTCCCTCTAAGCCTTTTAGCCCTTTGCTCACTGTTTTGACTTGAGCATCAGAGTGCCTTTGGCAGACACCCCACCAGTGTCTCCCTTATTCCGAAGCTCTTCTCTTCTTCCTTGCAGCCTTACTAGGCAAAGTACTAACCCGACCACAGTGCGTGCGTGGTGCTGAGGTTGATTTTTAGCATCAACACTACCAAACCCTAGCTTTAGTGGCTTAAGTTTATAGGTCTAGAACTAGAAGAGAGAGCATAAACTTTGGCTAAAAGGTGGTTTCCTCGAAGATAAAACGTAATTGTAGATGTAAACACGTTAACGCGTTTATTTCTTCAACTGGGCTTTTCATGACATGAATTTTAGTTATATATATATATTAGGTTGAGCCTGCGCAAATCTAGGTTTTTTCTAGTTTCGCATGTACTTATTACAAGTCTCCCAATAAAACTATTAATTTACTTCTTATAGACATTTTAACTAATTAGTTCATGATTTTTCTGTACTATACGAATAATTCGACGTACATATGTACACATGATTTAGAAGTTGCACGTTTATAATGGATGATTCTGAAGCGCTATAATTAGTTACTTGTAAATCAAAGATTAAAATGCGTTGTTACTGAAAATTAAAATTTAAAAACAAAAAAGGCCAGAAAGATCTAACGTTTGATGTTTGTTCTTAGGATACTAATTTAATATTTGACTTATGAAACCTGAAATTTAATTTTCAGTAGTCATACTTTCAGATGCTAATTATATTCTTTTGAATTTGATTTTTTTAATGTTGTTACATTTAGTCAACTCTTCAAGAGAACTGTTATATATGCTCTTACCAAGTAGCGAGATCATCATCCTTTTTTTTTTTTACAAGTCCACTAGTTTGGTTCGATATTCGTCTGCTTCCACTCACACTGTGATTTGTGGGAACTAATTCTACACTTTGTGTCTGCTTTTTACTAATCTTCTTTTTCTAAAATAAGGATCACTAGTCCAGTTTTCCTTTGAAATTCTGATTTACTTCCCCATAATCAGAAATGGATATGGGCTCGTCAGAGAACTCAAATTGGCTATTTGACTATGGCCTCATGGAAGATATCGTAGTTCCGGGAGGTGAATTTCCCGGTGCCGCCACCGGTTTCTGTTGGCCTCCACCACCCCTTATTAATGCTTCCCCTGATTCAAGGTGAGTTCATTTGTTCTTTGTTGTTTGGTTTCCGAGAAAATTAAGTGACAAAAAAAGAAGGAAAGGAGGATAACTTTTCAATATTATATTCATTCTGCCTTTTTAGTTGAGCCGATATTTATGTCCTCTACAGCTTCTTTCAAGCTAACAGTAAAATCTAATATTTATACTTTTCTCCTTTCTTAAAAGAATTTATTTTCTTTTGTTCCTTCTGCAAGTAAATAGAGAATATCTCTACTTCGTTTCATTCTAAGTATTTTTGCCAAGTGTATTTAAACCAATTTCATTTGCTAGAAGTGTAAATGTAATAAATCCAACTCAGATATATAAACAATAACATGCATGTGCTTTAGCCGAACATTAGGTCTACTGCGTCCTAAATAAATGGTGTTTTTGTTTATTAAATCGGTGCGAAATGTCTTTCCTTTCCTTTAATATATATATATATATATATATATATTTTTTTTTTTTTTTTGACATCTGAAAAACCATTTTGCTCAGGTTAGGTGCAAATAATATATTGCTTAGGGTAGGGATGACCAGATGAACATAAATTTTCGAAATGACATCGATATGCAGGTCGTGCTAGGCAGTAAACACAGTTGCATGAAAGAATTGTCGTCAAGGAGTGTTTTCTGATGTATCTGTTAGAGTTTGGTAATCCGAATTCTTTTTGGCCCGACCCAAAAAACACACGGTGCGACATTTATGATGAAGCTTTAATTATGAGATTGTTTTTTGGGGCTCTGTGGTGGTTTTTACCCAGATCTAGTTTTAGGGTTTTTGGATATATATGTGATGTAATTTTAGGGTTTAATTATTATGCTTTTTTGTGGTAGTTGCTCCTGTCATACTAAATCTTTGATTTAGTGAATCTCTTCTCCTTTGTCCATGGTTTTTTTCCGTCTAGGGTTTTTCACGTAAATCTGTGTATTTTTATTTTTCATTTTTTTTTGTTGCCTATTTTCATTACTTATTTCGTACATTAGTAACATACGAGTTTAATACCCGTGCGTTGCACGGGGAGGGAAGAAAAAAACATAAAAAAAATTGAGTATTATATAATAAAAACAGTTAATTAAGATGTAGATTATACGGGGAAGGAAAAAAAATAAAAATGAAAAAAATTGAGTATTATATAATAAAAGTAATTAATTAAAATATATATTATAATTACAGTAAATATCTTTTTTAGTATTTACTATTATAATATTAAAGTACATACATTCGTATCTATAAGTGTAGTTTTCTTGAAATAAACAAATTCAAATAATAAATAAAATTTAAAAAATTTGAAAAATTAAAGGGATAACAAAGTTGCGGGATAAATTTAATAAAATAAAAACCAATTAAATTAACAAATAAACGTAAACATGAATAAAAATTTTAAAAATTTTATTTCTAAATATTATAGATATAAATATAAAAGAAACTTATTGAACATTTTGTTTAAAAAAAAGAAGAAAAAAATAACAGAAGTTAAAGAATAAAAAATTAATAATATTAAATATTCAAATAAAATATTACGAATAAGAATTATTGTTAATAGAATAAAATAAAATAATATATTGTTATTAAAAAATCAGAAAGAATAAATAAAATTTTTAATTGTATTAATTTATTCTTTAAATGTATTATTCTTTTTTTCATTAAATTTTTATTAATTCAATAATTTACATTTTTCAAAAATTATTTAACGGATATAATTTTATTTTTTATAATTAGAATAATTTTTTATCTTATGATTTTTTTCTATTTTTATTTTTTAAATTTATTTTAATGTAGATATATATATTTTACTCTCTTTCTCTCTCTCTCTAATGGCCGGTCTCTTTCTCTCTCTCTAATAGCCGGTCTCTTTCTCTCTCTAATGGCCGGATAATGCCAAAAGGGCAAAACCGGCAAGTCACTATGTAGGCAGAAAAATGTAAGAGAATTGAAGGGCAAATGCGTCTTCACAACATTTTTGGGGGCAAAGTCGCCCATTTACTATGCTGCAGACACATTCAGAAGGGCAGAAAAGTCATTTTACTGCACAGTACTGTTGAGTACTGTAGCAGTAACGGGAAAAGAAAAAAAAAAGCAAAAAGTCACTGTTTTTTACTGTTCAAATAACAGTAAAAAACCTTCTTCCTTTAGTATATAGTAATAATATTTAGTTTTTATTTTGTTGGAATATAGTTCAGTATTTTTTTATTTTTTGATATTATCATTTATTTATATTAATTTAATTTTTTAAATTAGGTAACTTAATTTCACTTTATTTATGTAGAATTTTTTAAAATTTAACATTTTATAATTTCTAAGGATTATTTTATTCGTGGAATTTTGTTTTACATAAAATGGAATGAATAAAATATTACTCTTCACTTTATACTTGAATTTATTTAGCCTTTTTTTTTTTGGTATATATGATGTTGTTTTATTAAAAAGTTTATATACTTGTTAAATTAAATTCTTTTATTATGTTAACTATTGTTTAATTTCTTGACTCATTAAATTTGCCTCAATTTAGTAATTTGTAATTCCTATATGTTAAATTTGTTTTTTTGGTCTTTATAATTTTTCAATTATAAACGAGATGATTTTACGGAGCTAATGAACATGTAAGTCAATTTTAATATGTTATTTTTTTTTAATCTTAATTATTATATGTATCTTAATTAATTAGTTTCAATTTTACCAATTTGCTAGGGCCCTATCGGATTGGAAGATTATAGCCGGTCAAGGGATTAGAAGGAGACAAGACTATAAAACCATGATCTCGGACCGTCCTTGTCCTCTCCAAGAGGGAAGTGTTGAATGTGGCTATTTTATTTTAGGTTTTATGAGGGACATAGTGTTGAATGGAATTGACGTACTAGAAAGTAAAGAATTTTATACTTCTGCAGATTTGGATTTGATTATGGGAGAATGGGATAGCCATGTAATGCAATTCATTAATTATGATATGTGAACTTGTAATGTAAAAATTGGTATGTATTTTTAATTTGATAATTGAAGTTACTATCTTGGATCGTGTATTGGATAACATGCAGGTTAGGCTAGCACGAGAAATCACCAAAAAAACCAAAATATATTTTTTAAATAAAATATGACATGACGGATCTTGAACCGTCGTTTAATGTCAGACATTACACGACGGTTCGGAGAGAACCGTCGTGTAATGTATACACATTACACGACGGTTCGGTCAAGAACCGTCGTGTAATGTGATTTTGATGACAACACATCGTGGTATAATATTGAGATACGACGACGGTAACGGGACCGTCGTGTTATCTACCACGACGCTAGATTACACGACGGTTGGTAAACCGTCGTGTAAACTTTACACGTCGGTAAAAAACCGTCGTGTAATCCACAATTTTTACTAGTGTTAGTTTCCAAGAATAAAATCAGGACTTTTATACTGTAATTAGTTCCAGATTTGTAGCTTCCAGATTTGTAGCTAATTTGTTTTTTATTGCTGATTTGTTTCCTTGTTTATAGCAGTACGTTATGACCAGAATATGGCTATATATTCTGAGTCCTAGCAATGTATTATGTGTGTATTATTCGAATACAAAAAACCCTAGCAGTGTTTTTTCAGTTTTCTTCTCCGGTGTTCTTTTTCACATGGTATCAGAGCAGGGATACCGTTGAGAGGAAAACACCATGCCTAACAATTTTAAACAGGCTCTTACTAGGTTAAGCAAGGACGGTAAGGAGGAAACTTCTACTGATTTTTCCTTCAGACCAGGCCTTACAATTAACCCCACTGCTTCTTTTGATAACTCTCCTCTTCAAATCACTCCCTACAAACTAAATGGCAGAAATTTTCTTCAATGGTCACGGTCAGTGCAGATGGTTATATGAGGAAGAGGAAAAATTGGGTTTATCGATGGCACCACAAAGAGACCAGATCCTACCGACCCAACATATGCAGCATTGGACACTCAAAATGCCTTGGTCATGGCTTGGCTGATCAACTCCATGGAAGAACACATTGGGTCACTCTATCTTGTTCACACCACGACCAAAGTCATTTGGGATAAGGTGAGACTCACCTACTCTGATCTTGAAAATTCAGCACAGTTGTGTGAATTACGGGACCGAGCCCGATATCTCAAACAAGGAGGCATGGATGTCACGGAGTACTACACCACCCTTACCAAGATTTGGCAGGAGCTAGACCTATTTGAACCGAATGATTGGTGTGGTGAGTATGCAGGAAAATATGTGAAACTTGTAGAAAAAACTCGTACCTACGACTTTCTTGTAGGGTTGAACAAAGATCTAGATGAGGTTCGTGGCCGAATAATTGGAATCCGACCCCTACCTCAGATTGAAGAAGTTTTTGCTGCAGTTCGAAGGAAGGAGAGTAGGCGCAAGATTATGCTTGGTGACTTCAAGAATTCTGTCCAAACAGAAGCTGCAACTTCAGCGTTGGTGTCTAAAAGTTATGAGCCAAACAGGAAATCAAATGCCTCAAATAAACCACGGCGTGTGAAGAAAGGGAATCTTTGGTGTGATTTTTGTCAAAAAACCAATCATATGAGAGAAACTTGCTGGAAGATACATGGAAAACCCCATAATCAGAACAACCGTGAGAATCAAAGGCAACCTGGACAGTCTCAGAAGGAAACCCGTGCCTATCAATCCAGTGCTGATCAAACTGGTGGCAGCCTCAACCTCACTAAAGAACAACTTGAGCGGCTCTACAAATTGCTCACTCCTGAGAAAGTAAATGGTACTTCTTTAATTGCCCAGCAAGATAATTTTCTGTCAGCCTTAAATTGCACAAAAGAAGTCAAAAATTGCTGGATTATTGACTCGGGAGCCTCAGACCATATGACAGGTTGTGCTCAATTATTTTCTTCTTATATTCCGAATAATGGTCATACTAAAGTAAGAATTGCTGATGGATCGTTATCTCCTATTACTGGAATTGGGACTGTTAAAATCAACTCAACTCTTGTTCTTAAGTCTGTTTTACATGTTCCAAACTTATCCTGCAATTTACTGTCTGTGAGCAAAATTGTAAGGATTGTGATTGTAGAGTTAGCTTCTTAAAAAATCGATGTGAATTTCAGGACCAGAGTTCGGGGAAGAGGATTGGCAATGCTAGTGAGCAAGAGGGGCTCTATTATTTTGGCGAGGGCACCGACGAGATCAAACAAGTTCATACTGTTAGTTGGGTACCTTCTTTAAGGCAAAATCAAGTTATGCTATGGCATTTTAGGTTAGGGCATCCTAGTTTTGCTTATTTAGAACATTTGTTTCCTTCCTTGTTTAAGAATAATGATATTTTTCAATGTGAAATTTGTCAATTCACAAAATATCAAAGGTCTGTTTTCAAACCCAAACCCTACAAAGCTACCAAACCTTTTGCCATGATTCATAGTGATATTTGGGGGCCTTCTCGGTCTCCTAATCTTTACTCCAAATGTTGGTTTATATCTTTTATTGATGATCATACTCGTGTGTGCTGGTTGTATTTGCTAAAAGATAAATCTGATGCTGAACAAACCTTTATCAATTTTCACAATATGGTTAAAACTCAATACTCCATAAATATCTAAATTTTACACACTGATAATGGTAGAGAGTATTTTAACCAAATTTTAGGGGGGTATCTTAATGAAAATGGAATTGTCCACCAAAGTTCTTGTACCAACACACCCCAGCAGAATGGCATCGCTGAAAGAAAGAACAAACACCTCTTAGAAGTTGCTAGATCCATAATGTTTACAACCAACACTCCCAAACTTTTCTGGGGCGATGCTATTCTCACTGCCTGTTACCTAATAAACCGAATGCCTACAAATGTTCTCCGTTTCCAAACCCCATTGTCTGTCCTCTCCAATTTTTTCCCTGAGAACCGAGCCATCAGTAGTCTTCCCCTTAAAGTGTTTGGGTGTACTGTCTTTGCTCATAACCATAACCCCAACCGTAACAAACTTGGCCCAAGAGCCTTCAAATGCATATTTCTCGGTTATGCTGCCAACCAAAAAGGCTACAAGTGTTATTACCCAGAAAAGAAAAAATTCATTGTGACCATGGACCTCACTTTTTTCGAAAATACTCCATTTTTTTCCACCAATTCCCTTCAGGGGGAGGAAAACCGTGAAGGAAATTTCTGGAATTCTTCGGAAATTATCCAATCAGTATCCTCCTCAGAAACTCATTCCCCACAGTCCAAAAGTATTAGCTTGCCAATAATAGACTTTTTTGATGATAAACAAGAAAGGGATCGTAATGTGGAAAATAATCAAAACAAAGTGCTTGAACCTGATGTCCAACAACCAAACTTCCAGCCGAATACTGAACTTCGTGTTTACTCTCGTCGGAAGAATCAACAAACTCCTCTTACTCTCGAGACTTGCCATGAATCTGACCCGGACTCAGGTAATTCACTTGTTCCTTTATCTATGGAAAACTCTGACAATCTTCTATTGCTATAAGAAAAGGAGTTCGTTCTTGCACTCAACATCCTATAGCTCATTTTGTTCGATATGACCATTTTTCCTCTTCTCTGAAAGCCTTTGTATCCAGTCTTGAAGAGATAGAAATTCCAAAAAACTTCGAAGAAGCCTTTCAACGACCTAAATGGAAGAAGGCAATAGAAGAAGAAATGCAAGCTCTTGAGAAAAGTAGGACTTGGGAAGTGATTGAAAAACCCAGAGATGCAAAACCCGTGGGATGTAAGTGGGTTTTCACCGTGAAGTATAAATCAGATGGGTCTATAGAACGGTACAAGGCACGTTTGGTCGCTAAGGGATTCACTCAAACGTACGGGATTGATTACCAAGAGACTTTTGCTCCAGTCGCCAAGCTCAACACGATTCGGGTTCTTCTCTCTCTAGCAGCTAATCTAGACTGGCCACTTCACCAACTTGATATTAAGAATGCCTTTCTCAATGGAGACTTGTCTGAAGAAGTCTACATGGAACTTCCTCCCGGATTTAAGAGTGCAGGACAAACAGGGCAGGTGTGCAAGCTAAAGAAATCTCTCTATGGATTGAAACAATCACCAAGGGCATGGTTTGAAAGATTCACAAAAGCTGTTCGCGAACAGGGGTACAAGCAAGCTCACGCAGATCACACGCTCTTCTTTAAACATGAAGGTGGTAAGTCAACTATACTAATTGTATATATTGATGATATTATCTTAACTGGTGACAATGTTTCAGAAATGAATTTCTTAAGAAAGAAGCTTGCAGAAGAATTTGATATCAAAGATCTGGGAATGCTAAGGTATTTTCTTGGTATGGAGGTTGCTCGAAATAAATCGGGTATTTCTGTATCTCAAAGAAAATATGTCCTAGATCTTTTGAAGGAGACTGGGTTACTTGGATGCAAGCCTCTTGACACCCCGGCCGATCCAAATGTTAAACTAGGAGGCCAAACTACAGGTACACCAGTGGACAAGGGTAGATATCAACGATTGGTTGGGAAGCTCATTTATCTAGCTCATACTAGATCTGATATTGCTTTCGCCGTCAGCATGGTAGCCAGTTTATGCATGCTCCCTATGAAGAACACCTAGATGCAGTCATTCGGATACTAAAGTATCTGAAAGGAAGCCCGGGAACAGGTTTGTTCTTTAAGAAGGGAGAATCATGCGAAGTGGAAGCCTTCACCGATGCAGATTGGGCTGGCTCTGTGACAGATAGGAGATCTACATCGGGTTATTGTTCCTATGTTTGGGGGAACTTGGTGACATGGCGGAGCAAGAAGCAAAATGTAGTGGCGAGAAGCAGTGTGGAGGCTGAATTCAGATCCTTGGCAAATGGAGTTAGTGAGTTAATTTGGTTAAAGCTACTTCTCAAAGAACTTCAGGTTGCAACAAAGAGTCCCATGTGACTATACTGTGACAACAAAGCTGCTATTAGTATAGCTCACAATCCTTTACACCATGATCGTACCAAACATGTGGAGGTTGATCGTCACTTTATCAAGGAGAAGATTGAAGACGGAACTATTTGCATTCCTTATGTAGCTTCGACAAACAAACAGCAGACATCCTAACTAAGGATTGCCCAGACCTCTTTTGAGATATTTTCGGTGATTGTTTGATGTATACAATTCAGCTTGAGGGGAGTGTTGAAGATCAACTCATTCTCCGTATCCCTGATATCCGGAGAATTAAGGAGGCAATTAGAGATTAGTTTCCAAGAATAAAATCAGGACTTTATACTGTAATTAGTTCCAGATTTGTAGCTTCCAGATTTGTAGCTAATTTGTTTTTTATTGCTGATTTGTTTCCTTGTTTATAGCAGTACATTATGACCAGAATATGGCTATATATTCTGAGTCCTAGCAATGTATTATGTGTGATTATTCGAATACAAAAAACCTAGCAGTGTTTTTTCAGTTTTTTCTCCGGTGTTCTTTTCACAACAAGGTAATGATTCTATGACTGTTTATTATTCCAAGTTAAAGGCTTTGTGGGATGAGTTGAATCTTTATTCTCCTATACCATCATGCACCTGCGATTCTAACAAAACTCTAGAAGCCTATAAAGATAGGGATCGTACCATGCAGTTTTTGATGGGTCTAAATGAGACATATACAGTTGTACGTGGTCAAATATTGTTGATGGACCCAATTCTGGCTGTTGGAAAGTGTTTTCTTTGCTATTTCAAGAAGAGAGGAAGCGAGGAATCTTAGGGGTACGACCATCGTCACATGATAATGCTGCATTCACTGTCAAGGGAAATAACTATTTAGGAAAACCCGAAAAGCACAACAACTCAAGCGGCTTAAAACCAAGCTGTGATTTTTGTGGGAGGCAAGGACATGCCAAAGAAAAATGTTACAAGCTACGTGGATACCCTCTTGGCGACAAGCTCTACAAGGGACAAAACCAGCAAAATTAGTCCCTTCCAAATAAAGCATCAGTCAACCAAGTTTCTGTTGTCATGTCTCCTCCTCATGCTTTTCCCTTCACTGCAGAGCAATGTCAACAAATTGTGGCCTTAACTGGTTCTCAGCCAAGTTCAAACTTTGTAGGTAACACCCTTCCCAAAGTAATCTATCAGGTATTGCTCTGAATGTCATCTCCTCTCCAAACTCCGTCTCTTGGATTGTCGATTCCGGTGCAACTGACCACATAGTATCTTCTCCTTAATTATATTCTCATATCACCTCTCATTGCTCTAAAAGAGTTCAATTACCAAATGGTTCAAAAGCACTCATAACCCACATTGGAACTGTTCACTTGACTACCCATATTGTCTCAAAAAATGTGTCATGTGTGGCAAGTTTCAATGTTAACTTGATATCTGTTGCAAAAATTGTCCAAGATGCCAATTGTGTAATTGTTTTTATGCCAATTATTGTCTTATACAGGATCGGTCCTCGAAGAAGATGATTGGAGCGGGTAGATTACATGGTGGCCTGTTTGTCATGATGCCATTTTCTGATACATCCACATGTTCTCAAGTCACATCTTCTTCAGATCATACCTTGTGGCATCAACGTTTAGGACACCCAGGCCTTAGTCGTTTCAAATTATTTTCCAAATGTATTTCTGATATGAATCCTTTTGTTGAAACTAGAACATGTGAAGTTTGTCCTATTGCTAAACAAACTCATTTTCCTTTTCCTCTGAGTAATAAAAAATCTGTTGCTCCTTTTGATTTGATTCATTGTGACATTTAGGGAAAATATCATACAGCTTCTTCTTGTGGGGGCTCATTATTTTCTGACAATTGTGTATGATTATACCAGGAGTACTTGGATTTTCCTTATGCGAAATGAAAATGAAACTCACCTTCTTTTGCAATCTTTTAATGGTTATGTTGAAACCCAATTTGGCAGGAAAATCAAATCCATTCGTTCTGATAATGGGTTTGAATTTGACATGAAAGAGTTTTATCAAAATAAGGGAATTGTCCATGAAACAAGTTGCATTGACACCCCTCAACAAAACGGAGCCGTGGAGAGAAAACATGGCCATTTGCTAAATGTTGCACGAGCCTTGCATTTCCAAGCCAACCTCCCCATTCGTTTATGGGGTGAGTGTGTTCTAACAGCCACATACATAATAAACAGAACTCCCACCCCTCTTCTTTCAGGAAAAACACCTTACGAGTTGCTTTTTGGTTCTATACCCTCTTACAGTCATTTGAAAGTGTTTGGTTGTTTGTGTTTTGCAACCAATACTAGTTCTGCAAAAACAAAGTTTGATACAAGAGCCTCCCATTGTGTTTTTCTCGGTTACCCCGTATGCTAAGAAAGAGTATAAGCTATATGATTTGAACACCAAAAAATTTTTTTATCTCAAGAGATGTTCAATTTCATGAAAACGTTTTTCCCTTTTCCAAGAGCATGAACGTGTCTTCAAATGCACCTGTTATGCCCGTTCCTTTGGAAGAACAAGAACCAATTTCTGCGGTTACAGAAAATGTCAACCCCACAGATTATGAAGTTCCTGAATCTCTTTCAGAATCCGGTTGTCCTCAACCAACAATTAGGCGATCAACCTGTGAGACACGCCCTCCTTCTCACCTTAGTGAGTATCATTGCAAAATGGCCACTTGTGATCTATCATCTCCTGAGTTTTCTTCTTGTCAAGTAAGCACTTCCATCCTTTAAACAAATATTTGTCATATGACAAATTCTCTCCATCCTATCATTCCTTTCTAATATCAATTTCATCTACAGTGGAACCAAAAAGTTTTAAACAGGCTGTGCTTGATGAGAATTGGAGGAAAGCAATGGCAGAGGAGATCAAAGACTTGGAAGCTAATCAAACGTGCACTCTGGCACCTTTGCCTCCAAACAAACAGGCAATAAGATGTAAATGGGTCTACAAAATTAAGCACAAACAAGATGGCTCAATTGAACGTTATAAGTCTGGTTAGTGGCAAAGGGATATAACCAACAGGAGGGGGTTGATTATTAAGAAACTTTTGCACCAGTTGCAAAGCTCACAACCATGTGTTGTCTTCTTGCTATAGCTGCAACTCGTAATTAGCATCTGCACCAACTCGACATTAGCAATGCGTTTCTTAATGGAGATCTACATGAAGAAGTATGCATGCAACTTCCACCAGGATTTCAACAATCGGGGACAAAGAGCTTAGTTTGCAAACTACAAAAATCCCTTTACGGTCTTAAGGAGCATCACGTCAATGGTTTGCCAAATTATCAACTACTTTGAAGAAAGCAGGATACACCAAATCAAATGCAGATTATTCATTATTCACCAAAGCCATGAATAATTCCTTCACAGCCATCCTTGTCTATGTTGACGATATTCTCATTGCAGGCAATGATATCAATGGGATCATGGCAGTCAAAGAACATCTGCAAACACATTTTAAGTTGAGAGACCTTGGAAAGTTGAAATATTTCCTTGGTTTTGAGGTTGCACGTTCCAAGAAGGGGATTTTATCGAAGTCAAAGAAAATATGCACTAGAGCTTCTTGAGGAATTTGGCCAGCTCGGTTCCCGACCTTCAAAAACTCCCATGGAACAAAATCTGAAGCTCAACAAAGTAGAACAAGAACCTTTAACAGATGCCATTCGATATAGACGTTTGGTGGCCGTTTGCTATATCTAACGGTCACTAGACCCAACTTCACTTACAGTGTGCAAATTCTTAGTCAATTTCTTGACAAGCCTAGGCAACCCCATTATATAGCTGCCACGAGTTCTGCGTTATCTGAAGAGCAATCCAGGCCAAGGGATCCTTCTCTCTGCAACAAGTGGAACTCAGTTACATGCTTTCTGTGAGTCTGATTGGGGTGGGTGCTCCGATACTCGACGATCCATTACAGGGTACTACATTCTACTTGGGAACTCACCTATCTATTGGAAGTCTGAAAAGCAATCAACGGTGTCTCGCTCATCACCCGAAGCCGAATATCGAGCAATGGTAACTACTTGCTGTGAGGTTACTTGGATATGTTATCTACTCGCAGATTTGGGGGTATCTCATGTGTAGCCTGTACAACTTTATTGTAATAACAAAGCTGCGCTTCACATCGCTGCCAATCCAATTTTTCGTGAACGGACAAAGCATATTGAGAGTGGCTGTCACATAGTTCATGAAAAAATCTAACAAGGTCTGATTTGCACCAAGTATATTCAGTCGCACGAGCAACCAGCCGACATCTTTACTATGCCTCTTGCTGCTGATATTTTCAATACTTTGCTCTTTTCAAGCTGGGTGGTCAAAATTTTCACACGCCACCTTGTGGAGGGGGGCGTTGGAGAATTGAAGAAATTAGGCCAATCAGAATTTGACCTTCGTTAAAACTGATGCTACTGGTGGAGATATTCTTGGCATCATTCTCTCTTATTTATTATTCAATTTTATTGCTTTTAATTGTATATAGGAATATAGGATTGTTTCCTTTTTTTTTTTTTTAATTTATTTCTTCTATTTTCGACGATTGACTTTACAAGTAATGCCCTTTTATCATGTTGAACACATATGAATACAATACAAAAAGTATTCTTTGAATTCTTGTCATTTCCCGCTAAAATAGCCCTTAAGATATTAATATATCGTGACCAAAAGGTGGGAAGAAAACCCCACCCCCCCCCCCCCCCCCCCCCCCCCCCCCGAAACTGAAATAGAACAAGACGGTTGAATATTCTTGTCCTGGCCAAAAATAATATTGGGGAAGTAGAGCGACTATTCCACGGCCACTATGTATGTCGCTTTTTCTTTTTCCTTTTTTTTTTTTATATGAATATTATATCGCTTTTTGTTAGTCGCCATTATAGAAAAATTATACCAATGGAAACAATGAAGTGACGGGGGAAGTTTCATCTTAATTTGGAAAGTTAGCGTGGTCAATTAATTGTTCACAAGTTGTCTTTCGGTTCATAAAAAAAATTTAAGGATTAATTTTATGACTATCCACTGAAATATATATTCTATTTTATTTTACCTCATAAATTATTAAAATCGTTCATTATGTTTCAAGAATTATATAAAATCATTCAATTTATCTCTTTATCTACTTCTACTTATATATTTAACAGAATGCTGATATTGTTACATAATTTAAAGATTAAACAAATTTATTTCAAAATATAAATGTGTATTATGAGACAAATATTAATTCCTAATCAACAAAAAAAAATAATCAAAGTTTCCAACTCTACCCCCTCTCTCTCTCTCTGTCTCTCTCTTCACAACCCCACAACACTCCCATCTCTCTCCTCCCTCCCCTCTCACTGTCTTTTTCTCTCCTTTCTCTCCCTCCCACCCAAAACCACTGCCACAACCGTTTTTTCCTATCAATTATCATCTATTATTCTCTTCTTTTCGCCCCTCAGTAGAGGAAATGACAATTAAGAAGCTAACTACAAAGAATTATGAAGGAGATTTATAGGATAGAGAGGACGAGAGAGAAAAATATATATATTATTTTAATAGAAGTTATATGTTTTCTTTTATTGAAAATTCATATTTATTTTTTTATAATGAGAATTTATATTCTAAAACATATGTGTTTAAATTTTGATTATATATTACGTGATCATTTCGTTAAATAAATAAACGGAAGTAGACGGAAGAGATAAACTGAATTATTTTATATAATTCAAAAGATATATTAAACGGATTTAATAATTTAAATAATAAAATAAAAATAAGATACATAATTCAGAATATTCATAAAATTAATCCAAAAGTTTAATTGTTTTTGGGGCCTTGTGGTGGGGGACGTATTTTTCGCCCACCAAGGAGGTAAAAACAACTAACCAACCAATTGAAAATAAACTGGTCTCATGAAAACGAAAATAAAAACATTCCACCATTTTTTTTTTTTAAATTACATATAATTAATTTTAAAACATTTTTTTTCCAAAAAAAAACACAGATCTCAGGAAGCTTCCCCTTCTCCCACACAACCCCACCGCCCCTACCTCTCCTTCAGGCTTCAACCACGGCAACAACACAATCGGTGAGCTCAACGTTGGGAGAAGGGACAGCGCCTACGTTGCGACCCACGGCGGAGGAACTCCTTGGAAACCGGCGCCCCCAACCGTGCCCAGACCCCGGCGACGACCTCCCACGAGCCAATCGGCATGACCCTAGCGCCCCCCCCCCCCCACCCGACGTCGAGCCCTCTCGGGCCCCCACCCCCAGACCCCGGCTCGACCTGCTCTGCTCCTTCGCCGGCCGGTGAAGTGGGAGAAGATCGGAAGCTTTTATTTTATTTATTTATTATTTTTTAAGATCTTGCTCGCCCCTCAGCCTCGCCTCACCGTCGGTAAACTCGCAATCCTTCATGCCCATCGTCGAGCTTCTTCTATTTGACCGGCCACTGTGGGCAAGACCCTCTGCCGTGGGACTCGCCTGAGTTTTCAGCTTTTTTTTTTTTTGTTTTTTTCAGTTGTGACAATAAGGTGATTATATCACGTAAGAGGTTATATTATAATTACGTGGTCTTTTAAGACCCTTGAACCATCATATTAATGGGGGGTGTAAAATTAAAATAACCTTAGCCCATTGTAGTTTTGGCCATTGTCTCTCGGTGGATATAAAAATGTGTACTTGTTCAACGTTCAACTTGTCTTTAAAAAGCTTCTGCCTGACTTCCGTATTGCAACGTTTATTTTCAACATTCAACGTTTTTTTGTTTAAAAAAGTTTTTTTTTACAAAAAAACTAATATTAAATAGAGTAATTGACTTAAATGATTTTAAATTCTTTAACATTTAATACTTTGATTCCCTTTTTTTTTTTTCTTTTACTGTGTTGAGCCTAAACTCTTTAAAAAGGTGGTGATTTGATCCTTTCCGTTCTCAGCCGTTGAATTTCTAATCGAATGAGTCACGAGCAATATATGTTATATAATTTGAGAGGGTATAATCATAATATAATAATAATTAATTTAAAAAAATACAAAAAAAGAGTTATTGGCTTAAATGGTTCTTAAACTCTTTAAGAGATGACAGTTTGATCCCTGTTTTTTTTTTATTTGGCCTTGTTGATCTTAAACTCTCTAAAAAGATGACGATTTCGTCTGGTTTCGTTAAAAACTCACGGAATGGTCATTTGAGAATCACGTTTTGTGCTTTTGAAGTACTCCTAAAAGGATGAACATACCATTACTCGTATCAATTAAAAAAAAATTAAAAAGAGTGGGAGAGAGCTTAATTAAAAAAATAAAACCCAACCTCCTCCCCCCCCCCCCCCCGGGTCCGATGCTAGTGTCAGACATCTGTTATCTCTCTCTCCCTTCCACCCGCCCTAGATCCGACACTGGAGATTGAGAGACCGTCTCTCTCTCTCGCCTTCCCTCCCCCACAATAGATCCAACACTGGACGCCAGAGACCACCATCGCTGGGCCCCCGCCTTCACCGACAAGCGCGAACGCCCCCTCTCCCCCCATACAACCTAGATCCAGGTTTGTTAGAAGCATAACGCCGATAAGCCCAAAATGTTGTATGGTGGGGTGGGGGGGGAGGGCAACCTAGATGGCAACTTGGTAAGGGGCACCTAGATCTGAACTTGGGGAGGAGGAAAGAGGTGAACCTAGATTTTGCGAACTCGACGAGAACTCATATTGTGACTGTGTGTGTGGGGGAGGGGGGGAGACCAGATTGGAAGCTTGGGGTAATTGGGGGGGGGGGGGCGACGGTCAAAGATGGAGGCTATAGGGATGGAGGGAGGGAGGGGGAGAGAGAGAGAGATGAATTTTTTTTTATTTTTTTTAAATTAATTATTATTAGATTACTAAAAATACCTTTCAAGTTATATCACATGCATTATACGTAACTCATTCCATTATAAATTTAAGGGATGTCGATAGAAAGGATCAAACCATCACCTTTTTAGAGAGTTTATAGTCAACATGGTAAAAAAAAAAAAAACAAACATGAATCAATGTGTCATCTCTTAAAGAGTTCAAGGACCATTTAAGCCGATTACTAGTTTTTTAATTTTTTAAATTGATAAGAATAAGGGTATTTTCATTTTTTAGGAGTATTTTTCTTCAAAAAGCCAAAACGTGCTTCTCAGGTGACCATTCCGTGAGTTTTTAAACGGAACCAGACCAAAAACACTAAACCGTCACCTTTTTAGAGAGTTTAGATCAGCGCAGAAAAAAAAAAAAAAAAAAAAAAGACCAAAGTGTTACCTCTTAAAAAGTTCATGGACTATTTAGACTAATTACTCTATTAAATAAATAACAATACTAGGGAACATCAGTAATATTGAATGTCACTCACTAATAAGGATGAGTCATACTATATGAGGTCCACTAGTGAGACTCACCATCTGTTAATATGATATTTAACATCATTGATGCTGTAAAGGATTTTTCATCAAATAATGAATTCAGAATCTTATTTTCACATTTGTCTGGTTATTTTTTTTTATTTTTATTTTTTAGAAGCTAAGTTATGTCATGTGTATGAGGAAATTAAAAAAACTTCCCATTCAGCTCATGATCTTAATATAGAAGATAAGCTTGTTTGATTGGAGGATTTACCTCCATCTATAGTTTATAGAGGCTTCTTGTTTGTAATAATAGATTTTTATTTTCAAAAAAAAAAAAAAAGTAAATAAATAGTAGTTACATGTACATTTGCCCCGATGACGTTGTAATGGGTTCAAGTTCAACACGGTGTTTAGAATATCTTTGGAATAAGTTGAAATATCAAGATTCTTCTTCTTTTTATTTTCTCTTTATTTCATTGTAACTAAATAATAGTTTTAGCTTCAGAGGAAAAAAAAAAAAAAAAAGGTGTATATTAGCGGCCATGGATACAAAGACCAATCTTAGGTTTATGCTTCTTCTCTTCCTCTACTTGTTTCTCAATACCAATTTCTGCCTCCGAGCTGATACCATCTCTTCAAATCACTCTATCTCTCGAGTTGTGTCTGTAGGTGGGGTCTTTGAAATAGGATTCTTCAGACCAGGTATTTCTTTAAATTACTACTTAGGCATGTGGTACAAACAAGTCGCTCCCCGGACAGTAGTTTCGGTGGCAAATGGAGAGAAACCGGTTTCAAATACATTTTCTTCGAAGTTGGGAATCTCAGATGGCAATTTGGTTATTTTCGATGAGTCAAACATCCCAATTTGGTCCACGAATGTGAATTCCACTAGATCTGCTTCTGTACAAGCAGTTTTTCTGGATAACGGAAACCTCATCCTAAGCGAGGTATCCAGTACGTCAAAAGCTTTATGGCAAAGTTTTGATTAGCCTACACATAACAAGTCAGTTTCAGAGGACCCTGCCCCAGGCCCCTTCTCTCTTGGGCTAAACCCAAATGATAACTCCTTTGTCATTGTCTGGAATAGGTCTAGGATACATTGGACCAGTTGGACCTTGGAACGGGCAGATTTTTAGCTTGGTACCTTAGATGAGGCGCAATTATATCTATGATTACAAGTTTGTCTCAAATGATAATGAAAGCTATTTCACCTAGTCAGTTTATAACGCCTCTGCTATCAAAATATCTCGCTGTGTGTTGGAAGTTTCAGGGCAGATTAAGCAACTAAATTGGGTTCCTAGTAATGAATGGAATTTGATTTGGTCTCCACCGAGAGATCAATGTGATGTTTATGCTTTTTGTGGGGCATATGGCAGCTGCAACGAGAACTCCTTGCCCTCTTGCCATTTTTGCACGGGTTTCAGCCAAGGGTGCCTAGTAATTGGGATTTGGGGGATTACTCCAATGGGTGCTTGAGAACAACCGGACTGCAGTGTGGGAACAACAGTGTCGCTAATGGTGAGAGAGATAAATTTCTGCCCATATACAGCATATCATTGCCCGGAAATCGACAGTACGAGCAAGCATGGAGTTTAGGAGAATGTGAAGCAAGCTGCTTAAACAAACTGCTCTTGCACTGCTTATGCCTAAGACATCAGTGGTTGTTCAATTTGGACCGGAGATCTCTGAGGCAACTCGGAGCACACACTCTCTATCTTCGATTGGCAGCTTCTGATATTCCGAATCATAAAAGCAGAAAGCTTTATATTCTCTTGTCTGGGATTCTAACCATCACCATTTTCGTCCCTTGTGCTGCCTGTTTAGTTTATTATTTTAGAAGAAAAAAAGTGGTCAATAAACGAGGTAACTATAACTATGTGAACATTCAGCGCTCATCAATATACACTAGGTAAACATATTTTTTGTTTCTTTCGAATTATTTATGATGATAAGACTTGAATTTTCTTTAATTTAAGTAATAGGAGAAGCATTCAGGCATATCAGGCAGTAACTTTGTATGATAGTGAAAAGCATATCAGAGACTTCATGCATTCAGAACAATTCAAAGAAGACGAAAAGAAAGGCATAGAAGTACCATTTGTTGTTTGGGAAAGCATATTAGCTGCCACAGATAACTTTTCAGAAGCAAACAAACTTGGACAACGAGGGTTTGGCACTGTTTATAAGGTAATTTGCTGATCATCTGTGTTACTACTCATAGTCATTGAGATATTTTCTTAGCAAATTTCTTGTTCAAAGTACGTACATGGCGTTTTTTTAAAGAAATTTATTTCAGGGTAAATTTCCAGAAGGACATGAAATTGCTATAAAGAGGCTGTCAAAGTGGTTCGGGACAAGGCCAACAGGAATTTACGAATGAAGTTTTATTGATTTCCAAACTTCAACATCGGAATCTTGTTCGCATTTTGGCCTATTGTGTTGAAGGAGATGAAAAAATTTTGCTCTACGAATATATGCCAAACAAAAGCTTGGACTCCTTCCTATTTGGTGAGATTCTTTAGATCAAGTATAGCAATTTTCAGTTCTAATGCATGACAATATTTCTTTTCTTTTTTAGTGATTGACATAATTACTGATGGTCAAGTTTTAAGATATTGATAACTGGATTTAACTGAGCACATTAATTTAGTAAATGTTGAGAGGTGTAACATGTATAAATAAATATGAAAGGCTAGAAAAGGTTAACTAAACTCATTTTTTGATAATGGAAACCCATAGCCAAGTAGAAAGAGATGCATGTTACTAAATTGGGAGAGCTGCTTTGACATCATGTTGGGAATTACAAAAGGGCTTCTTTATCTTCGTCATGATTCAAGGTTAAGAATTATCCATAGTGACATGAAAAGTAGCAATGTCTCACTTGATGAAGAAATGAACCCAAAAATCTCCGACTTTAGTTTGGCAGAGATTTTGGAGGGAAACAAATGGAGGCAAGCACAAACAGAGTAGTTGGAACATAGAAAGTTTTTTAGTTGAACCCTCTCTCTCTCTCTCCTCTTTTTTTTTTTTTTTTATGTCCAGTTAATGGCAGGTTCAAATCACCTAATCATATTTCTTAGTCCAACCAGCCAACGTCTAATTGTTTTTATGCAGTGATTACATGTTTCAGAGTATACATTATATGGGTTGTTTTCAATCAAATCGGACGTTTTTAGTTTTGGTGTCATCATACTTGAGATCATTATTGGAAAACGGAATACTGGATTTTACCATTCAGATGAATTTTTGAGCCTTCTAGATTATGTGAGTGTTACTATTGTAATAAAGCCTACTATTTCTCCGTGGTAATCTGAATAAGCTTCACTAATGTATAAATTACAAGCTTGGAAATTATGGAAAGAAAACAAGGCACTGGATCTGATGGACCCAACATTGAGAGAGACTTGCAATGAAAATGAGTTCTTGAGGTGTTTCAATGTGGGACTATTGTGTGTCCAAGATGATCCAAACGATCGTCCCACTATGTCAAATGCGCTCGACATGCTTGGGAGTAAGGATGTCAATTCGTGTCTCGTGTCGTGTTCGTGTCGTGTTTGAGCCGTGTCGAATTTTTTCTTCCCCAACCCGAACACGACCCGTGACACGAAACCGACACGAAACCGCGACACGAACACGACACGAACTCGACACGAACTTGACCCGATACGACACGAACTTGACCAGCGACACGAACTTGATCCGAAATTGACCCGCAATACGAAATTGACACGAAATTAACACGAAATTTGACCCGAAATTGACACGCGACCTGAAATTGACACGAAAAGTTGACACGAAAAAAACGGGTCCAACCCGAACACGACACGAATTTTTTTCGTGTCAATTTTTCTCAACCCGAACCCGTGAAATTCGTGTCATTTTCGAGTCGTGTCGTCTTGTCGCGACCCGTATTGCCACCCCTACTTGGGAGTGAAAGTGGAAGTCTAATATTTACATTATTTTTAATTAATTTTTTCAATAAATCCCCATATTTACATTATAGTATTTACTAGTAAATCCATATATTACTAGTAAATGTCATTTTTATTTGATAAATTTGATTATGTAATCTAAATATTTACACTGATTTTAAATTATCATATATCGAATTTACATTTTTTTAATTTAATTTTTTCAATAAATCCCATATTTATTAGTAAATATCATGTTTATTTGATGAATTTGATTATGTAATCCAAATATTTACACTGATTTTTAGATATCATATATCTAGTAAATCTCAAAATTTACTATTTTGTAAATCCAAATCATAGTATATCAAAAGATTTACTAATATATAACTGAATTTACAATTTTTTAATTTATAAAATTGGATTTACCGTAAATATGGTATTTACAAATAAATTCTTTACTTGCATTGATAATTACATGTAACCAAATTTAATATATGCATTAGTTTTCAATAAATTCTCATATTTAGTTAAGATATTTATTAGTAAATCCATATATTTACCAAACAAGTATGATATATATATGTAAATTCTTTGATAGCATTGAATTTTATACTTTTTGTATAATTTGTAAATCCAATGTAAATATCAATAATTTCATGTAAATATGTTAGTTTTCATTAAATAAATTATTTTCAATTATTATTTTATTTAAGATTTTTATGTATTTACAAAATTTCTTAAATTATAAAATACACCTTAAATTATTTCAAATTCCCAAATTCAACGAACACTGACCTTAACCCAAAATCTCAAAATCCCTAGTCCTAAATTGCCACCGGCGCCGCTACCATGGCCGATCGATCTGGTGAACCTCAGGTGGAATGAGCGTCAGTCATTGTAGCCACAGAAGAAGACAAAGTCAGCGACAGACAAGGTCAGCGATCTCGCAGTGGTAGGTCGCTGCTCGTCGCTCGTGGAGCTCCGGTGAGGTTGTGACATTTGGATTTAGATCTTCAAAGAAGTTGCTCGAAATCATCGTTGCTAGACAAGAAGTCACCGGCTTTCCGGCGATCATCATGATTCTCCGTTGCAGCAAGACAACATCGTCTTTCTGTTCATGGCCCTAACTGTCGCGAGACCACGATCGTCGCATGACCGTCATGGCCTTCAGGAGACCGAAGAAATTTCAATGAGGACTTCGCCTGTGCCGGAGGAGAAAATTTGTCGCTCAGATCACAATGACAGAGATGGATAGGCTCGCGAATCCAGTTTCTCTCCATCACAGAGCAACGCCACTGGAGGAAGATCGTAGGACACAAAGAAGAAGACCCGTAGAGGGGTAAATCTGGAATAATGAAATCTTTAAAAGAAATATGCTAGTTTTTTCTTTTCTGAAATTGATTCTGCCATTTGCTTAAAATAGGTTAGATAGAACTGCTATTTTGTGTAATTACCGCATTTGTTTTGGTCATTAATGAGCTGAAATTAAAGGATAGTGTTGATGCTAAACGAAGACCACCTGCAAAAACGGAAGCATCTCGAAATGATGGGGACACCAGTGTGGTGTCTACTGTAGGCACTCCGATGTTTAAATCAGAGAAATGGCTGATGAGCAAGTAGAGAGACAGAGTTTTAGCAATGAAAAATGTGCATGCCTGAAATGGAGGGTTGGCCTTCTATTTATAAGTGCTTCCCGTGGGCTTGGGTGTTTGGGTGACCTGGTCGGGGTTGGTTCCCTAGGGCTCCCGGCGGGTGAGTAGGCTTAAGGTGCATAGGGGCTACGGGCCTAATGGACTGATGACATGTGTCCGCCGTCCAGTGGTAGGAGGGACTAGGGTAAGCCACCATCGACGTCGGTAGGCGTAGCCTCAGCCGGGACAGGCGGCGGAAGTTAGGGAAATGATGAGAGTAGGTAGCGGAAGTTGGCAATGTGACTTCCGAAATTGGAGGCCACGCCTCATACGTAAGGCTACGTATGATATGGCGTGTAAGGGACTGACTGCCCCGAGCAGTCGCCTCGTCCCCTAGTACAGGCTAACCCAGGCACTCGAAAATGTTGACGAGATGGCCAACTATGGTCGGGTAGCCCGGATTCACTGGGGGGGCCTTCTGGTCGGATAAAGTCGAGTAAGAAACGACTAGTCCGAATAGCCATATATGATTTGCCGTTTCGATGTGATCGGGTTACTTCCAGGAACATGAATTTATAGTCGGGGCAAATTACGACATCAACAGATGGTAATAGCACGGGACCATTAGAAATATAGTAATGTGAAACATTGAAAGCTATATTCAAGACCCCTCATAACCCGAATGCAAAAGAACAGAAAGAAAACAGGAAGAAAAATTCTGGAGAACATTCTCGCATAAACCCCATAATAAAATTATTTTCAGTAAAAGAATTCCCTATAACAGCTTAGAAGGCCAAAAGCATCACAATGGCACTGAACCCTGTAAGGAGACCAGCTTGGAAACTGCCTTTGTAGTTGATAGAAGCAGCAGATGGTGCTCGTGCAGACTCGTGAGGCTCAGTAGAAGGAGCGGTGTTAGGAGAAGATGACGATGGTGAGTCTGCAGACAATGGAGGAGGAGTTGATGCGGTTGGAGCAGTGGACTCAGGTGCTCCTGCTGGCGTTGGAGTAGAAGGACTCTTTGGAGCCAAGGAAGGAGAAGGTGCCGGGGGTGAAGAAGTGCTTGCGAGAGTATCGATTTCAACCTTCATTCCTTGGACGCAATGCCCTGGTGTTCCACAGATGAAGTACCTTTTACCCGAAGCAAGCAGAGGGATAACAGTGTTACCATCGCTGTAAGCCTTGATTTGATTACTTGGCTTGCAAGAATCGTAGTCCGCTTTTGTGACTTCGACCAGATTATGGTTTGGTGTGTACTGGAAAACTGCAAATGATAAGAACCAAGGCACAACATTAGTGTCCTTCACGCGTGACCGTGATAAAATATTTTCTTCAATGATTTATCGTAAATTTTGTAAAAAATTCAAAAACCGGGTAGTGATCTAAATATGAATACTAATGCAGGAAAGCAAGAATTGGAACAAGAAAATCGCAACTCGAAACCATAAAAGTTACGACTAAGAATGTCAAAATGTCATTTCAAATGTAGAGTTAGATTTTAGTACTTACTGAGATTGTCTCCAACTAAGAAAGTCAGAGATGAAGCCCAAGAAGTGAGGTCAGTGGAGGTATCCCAACTACCATTTGGAGCGCCGGCGGTGTAATTTGCAGTCATGCCAAGCTCAAGGAGGATGGCCATGACAGCCAAGCTCAAAATTGTTGATCTTCTCATTAATATTAATGCCATGTGTTGGCGATTGGTTTGGGGAATGTTCAGACTCGAAAGAAACAGAGAGAAGTTGCAGAAAGATCAGGAATATATGTCAAATGACTCGAAATGTTTATCAGAACCTGGATTTTTTGGCTGGCATTCGGAGTTATATATAAAGACGTCAAAGGGGCTTAAGAAACTTCTCTCTCTTTTTTTCCCCCCCTTTTTTCTTTTGGAATTAGTCGTTGAGAGTTGGTTTAAGCCTCGAAGCCAAATTGATGCCAGGTTGTATCTCTGGTTCTCAATCATTGTTCCTTTTTTTTTTTTTTAATTATTTTTTGGGAATAATAATTATTGAACCGGAGACTAGTACTTAAGTTTGCATGAAAGATATTGCTTCGACAACAACTTCGTCAAGAAAATTTATTGGTTGTTTCGACAATATTTGAAAAGGTTACTTATTTGTTCATGGGTGTGATCACAGTTTTTAGCGATATATATATATATATATATATATATATTTAATTAACAAAAAGATTTACATATTATTGTGATTGTATGTATAGTTTATTGATAATTTCATATCGAACTTTTAGTGACGGAATCAGAAATTTTTATCAGTTGGGACTAATTATTAACTAAAAACAAAATCTTATAACGCAATTTATTTTTAACTATGAATGGAGATTTTATGTGTATTAATATAGAGTAACACATATATAAATATAATTTGACTTTATTAAAAAAAAAAAGATTGGGGGCTCAACTGGGCCTATAATGGCTCCTTCGGCTACTAACTTCACCATGTAAAGTGTAGAATTTGATTCTTTTGTTTACTATTTTAATTGCTTGAAAGCCAAAATCCTACTGAGGAGAATATTACAGAAAGTCTTTGTCTTTTTTTTTTTTGAAACACTGAAATAAATTTTATTTACTTAAATATATGCGAGAGGCTGTGGTAAAGCCTCTCACAGAGTAACTACCAGTAGAGTTATTTTTTGAACCATTAAGATTTAATCGAACGGCTGAAATAATATTGGTGTACCATAATTAGCATAAACCTTACCTCATCTTACCCCTTCCCATAACAATCTTCTCCGTCATCGGCGACCTTTCCGCCACTGCCGGCAACCACACCCCCAGCCTCCCCAACCCAGGCCCAGTCAGCCCCCCACCCCATCCCCAAGAAACCCCCTCCCCCCAGGCCCCTACTCCTACCCCAGGTCCCCCATGGCCCCTCCACACCAAGCCATGCCCTTCACCCCAGGCCGACGACCTTCCCGCCATCGCTGGAAACCCCTCGATGTCGGCCGCCATACCACCAATCCCCCACCCCATCCTCGACAACCCCCCTCCCCCGGCCCCCATTCCCACCACAAGTCCCCCCTTCCATCGGCCCCCCAACCCCAGGCCACACCCCTCACCGGGCCAGCCCCTACCCAGCCCCCCCACCCCCCTCCCCCCACTCCCCGGTTCCCTCTTCCCTCCCCCACCCCCTCCAAAGCCCGATGCCCCCCCCCCCCACCCAGGCCTCCCGACCCTTTCTTTCTTTCTTCCCCTCTCTCTCTCTCTCTTCTCCTCTCTCCCTACCCCCAGCCCCCCTATCCCACCCCCAACGAGGACTCCCATACCCCCCCCCCTCTCTCTCTCTCTCTCTCTCTCTTCTCTCATCGGGGGGAGTCGGTCGCTTCGGGGGTGTAAGGGGGGTTCAGTGATAGGGGGAGGGGGCTGCAGGTCGGGAAGAGAGAGAAAGGGAAGAGAAAGAGTGAGGAGAAGAGATAGGGGTGGGTCTCCATCCGGGTGGGGTCAGGGAAGGGGGCCTGGGGTGGGGGTGCCAGGGGAAGAGGGACCTGGGGTGGGGGGGCGCCGGATGAGCTGGGGCCCGGGGGGTTGCCCGAGCGGGCGTGGGGGTTGCCCGAGCGTGGGGGCCGGGGCTGGATGGGGGGCGGCCGGGGGTAGATCACCAGTGACAGTGGGAAGGTCACCGGCATATGAGATAAGGTGTATGATAAGTATGATATACCAACAATATAAATCTTAACGGTTTAAAAAATAGCTCTACCGATAGTTAATCTGAAAGATACTCTATCACAGTCTCTCCCTATATATATATATATATATATATATATTAAAAAAAATGGACAGACAGTAACACGCGTAGGGTGAGGAGAAAAAGTCTCAAGTGTGGAGTAGTTTATGGCAGCCACGTGAAGGTTGCACCTAATCCAAGCACGCATATACATGCGGCGGCTAGTAAGGAACACACACACGCACATATACATATATATATATATATATATATATATATGCAGGCAAGACCAAGTTGGTTCAATTACTTATAAGAATGTCTTTAATAATTATGTCACTACTAACAATAGTAATGACAATTCATATCTAACCATATATTATTATTTTATTTTTTTTGATACATTATTATTATTATTATTTTATTGCTACTACTATTACTAATCTATTACCTTTTACTTTTTTTTTTTTTTTGGTTGGTCTTGGTTAAAAGGAATCCATCATTGTGGAGTCGTTGGGCAGATTCTGTGGTTCATCCGGGCTAATTGAAAACAATAACGTTAAAAATCTATATATATATATACACGCGCACTTGAATCGGTCCTTGATGTGATAATTGTAGCAAAAATGTGCTCACTCTAATTTCCTTTTAATACAAAGTATTATGGAGTTCGGGTTCTGGCGTACACATAAATGCTTCTTGTATGCAAATTGCAATTAGCCTTACACATTGTACCAGTAAGAAAGTGTGGCGACCAGCCCTTTCCTGATCGTCACCATACTTACTTATATACATACATATGAAAATTTGAACTAAATTTTTTTTTTCTTCTTTCAAAACCATGGGTAACTTGAAGTTAAAACTTCATACCTGTACATATATATACATATACATATGCATATACATATACATATACATATTTAGTCCCATGTAGTACTAAAACATAGTACTTAAATACTACATAAACATAATATAATTTTGACAAAACGCGTGGTAGCTCCAAACCCTTCATTTCACAGTTTTGCCACGCCACGCCCACCGCCTTGCATCAGATAGTGCTGTAAGGCTGCTTACCTACAGCATAAACGTAAGTCATGAGCTATTGCTCAGCAAGTACAACAATTGTACCGCAAATCATTTCATAATAACCAATGCATGAACCTTTTATGCTCTCATTATTCATTTATGAGTTAGCGTTGGTTCCGGGTCCCTTGCATAACATAACATAAGTGCACGTACCGTGGTGCGCTGCCATGGAGTGGTTGGGGCAGCCAGCCCTGTCCAACTCAAACCATGAATCAAACCAGACCGTACTCAGGTCGATACGACACAAGAAATCTGTTCATCTGATTATCGTCATCATACATGAACCTTTTCATGATCATAAACAGTTTCTAACTTGAAACCGTATTCTTACAGATTACCA
Organism: Ficus hispida; assembly: GCA_025413025.1. NCBI lineage: Eukaryota > Viridiplantae > Streptophyta > Magnoliopsida > Rosales > Moraceae > Ficus > Ficus hispida. The sequence continues at coordinate 21,975,947 of CM046365.1, forward strand.
TCTGTTTATCGTTATACTTGAATCATTTACAGTTTCTAACTTGAAACCGTATTTTACTCATTACCGAATCACTTTTCATTAATGAGCATGCTTCGTGATGCCATATTATCATAACATAACATCAGTACATCAGCATAACATTATGATGTTATAGTACCATAGCATGCATCGCAAAATATGTCTATGTAACTTGATCATTGTACATCATAAACATATCATCATAACTTGATCATCATGTAAGCATTCATCTTAACATACTTTAAAACATTTTATCATAACTTGATCATCATATGCTAATATACCTCGCAAGCATATTAACATAACTTGATCCTCATTCATCGTAAGTATAACTTAATCATATTTCGTATGCATATCAACATAACTTAATCATCATAAACTTGAAAATCAACTTTTCGTTTATGCTGTAGGCAGAGTTGTACTTACCAGTTACACTAAATTTTAGATTTAGTGCTCCACCCAGACAGATTGCTTTCCTGTTTTCACAGAAAATCATAGGATAAGCATCATCCTATCATACATCATAATTACCCTAGTTATTAACTTATATTAATACAAGGGTAATTAAAAACATAATATAAACTTTAAAACTTTATTTTCTTTTAAAAACCCTTGAATTCTGAAAACTGTATTTGGAATCAAATCTTTAAATTTGATCCTCTTCTAACAAATCTGTTTCGAATTTGAAAATATTTCCTTCATGAAAGTTGTAGATCTTGAAGATTCCTACAACTTCTGTTTTAAACTTAAAATCCAGATCTGACTTTAACACACTTGTTTCTGCCTTTGAAAATTCTTCGACCATTTTATTAACCTTAAAATAGGTCTAGGGTTTTTGTAAAAACGAAGGTCTTAGAGGCCTTATTTTCAAAAACTGTCCCCGTTGACCCTTAGGATTTTCCCTTCTCTACAACTTTGTAGTTTTGACTTTTTCATGATTCGGCTTCTAAGGGCCTCAAAATTCGATTTCCAAAATACTGTCCAATTTGACCCGAAACTGGCAGTTTTCATTCGGTATGGTTTATAAATCTAAACAACCATAACTCATGCTTTTACACAACATCATACTCTTAATTCTCTTAACTAAAACGTAAATAAACAGCTAGAGGTTAAAAGATTTACCTCAAGCTTCACGAGAAAGGTTCTAGCTTAGGGTTTCGAAGTTTTTCTTTTGTGCTAACACAACACCACAAAACCGGATTTGTTTCACACTTTCACTCTCACTTTTCTTTCTCACTTGAGTTCAGTTTCTATAAGGAAGAGAACTAAAATGTTGGCTGCTAAGTTCACTAAACAAACACAAAGAATCAGCCTTCACCTATTTATAGGTGAACAACTTGTTCTTCCTTTGCCAAAAAGTCCTCTAGCAAAATTCTATTTGCTGAACAAACCTTGTGTGGTGGCCGGCCATGCTTGGCTCTTGGAAATGACTAAGCAAGGCTATAGGACTGACTCATCAAGGCTATTAGACGATGTGTCAAGCCCTCAAGATGGCTGGCCCTTAGAGTGATGATGTGTCAAAATCTCGGCTTGCCACGGATACGAGGCTAGGAATGCTTATTCATCCAAGCTAGACCACGAGGTGTCCTAATTCTAGGGTGGCCGGTTTAGGGGTGGCTTGGCAAGGCCTTGGCTTGCCAAACAAGCACAGCTAGTGAGCTGATTCACCAAAGCTACACCATGAGGTGTCAACCTCCCATGATGGCCGGTTCATCATTGATGTGGTGTAAGAGTTTTGGCTTGCCAAGTAAGGGCAGCTAGGGTGGCCTACTCACCTTAGCTAATCCATGAGGTGTCTTGACCTCATAGTGGCCGGCCTTAGGTGGTTTAGTGTGCTTGCCATTGCTGGCCACTTAAGCAAACCTATGATGCTTACTCACCAAGGCTAGTTCTTGATGTGTCTAGCCAAGGTGATGGCCGGTTTTCCTTGGTGTGCCACATGGAAAATCTTTGCTTGTTGATGCATCACATATAGCCAAGTAAGCAAAGCTAGATTGCTTACTAAGCAAAGCTAGATTGCTTACTAAGCAAAGCTAGGTTTTTAGGTGTCAAACTAACAATGAAACACCTATTTCCTTATTTGCTTTTCAGTCCTTAAAAACATCATATTTGCTTAAACATATCCATGAGGTGGCCGGCCATTCTTACTAGGTGTTAAGATGACAACTTGCAACATAGCTTAGTAAGCAAAGCTACCATGCTTACTAAACAAAGCTAAAATCGTGAGGTGTCAATTTCTAGTAAACCTCAAATTTTCATACTTTGCTTATTGGTCCTTAGGAGCAAAATATTTGCTCATTAGCCCTTGAGGTGGCCGGTCCCTATGAACACAAATGTAAGCATGTGATTGGTCAATTTTGAACCAATCAAACTTAACTTGATTCCTTGGTTTCCAACTAGGTTAACCAAACTTAAAAATCATCATAAGCTTAATTGAACTAGGAAATCTAACTAGAAATATCCATAATTCCATAAATTTATAAATTTATCTATCAAACCACATTTTTTACAAAATTACACTTTGGCCCCTAAAGGCAAAAACATTTGCACTTTAGTCCTTAAAGGGTGGCCGGTTTTCATAGTGACATTTGTCTCTCTCTTAAAGACGAGGTGTCACCTTTTAAAGCCTTGCTTGACTTATCTCCTAAACACAGTTCACTTTCATACTGGCTTACATATTCAGATACTGTTTTCAACCGATAACAGTATTCCTATACTGGACCATAATCCAGAATTTATCTGAACTGCGTCTAGGGTTCTTTTAAGATTAGAAACTACTAATCAGAGAATCATAGATCATAAATTTGCCTTTCACAACAAAAAGGTCTTACATAAGTAAATTATCGAATCTCTCAACCAAGAATTCAATAATTTTACTGATAGAACATAACACATAGCATATAAACATAAGTAATTATAAATTTTGATTCCTAATAACAGAAATCAAAATTTGTAAACAAGCTGGTCATTACAGAAAGTACGGACAAAGTTAAAGAAGGAAACTGGCAATATGAAAGAGAAGCACATCTAACTATGCTAGCCACTTATTTGCAACCTTTCACTTTTTTACTGTCAAAACGTTCTCATATTTGAAATTCGATAATCTTAATATAAAAGATTTCGTCTAATTATTTATTGTGATGCGTTGGACCTAAGTGATTTATGTAAAATTGAATATATTCTTTGAGTAAAACTAGATCAGGGATTTTTTGTTCTATTGGTGGACGATATTCTCTCTCTCTCTCTCTCTCTCTGTTTAATGGAGGATATAGGAATGGGGAATGGAGAACATCAATGATACTTCTTTTTTCTTCAACAAAAATAAATTAATTAAATTAAAAAAAATAAATTGAAGAATTCAATGATAGAGTAGAACATGATATATTTTGAACCTTTCCCTGTTTTTTTATTTTTTATTTTTTTGTTTTTTGTATTTTTTTTTTTTTTGGCTCAAACATAATATTAACCTTTTAAAATAGTTTATTATTATTACTTATGTTTTAATTGTTCTTTATTTGTTTGGCAGCATACGCGTTTCTTTTGCACTATTATATTATATCGTTGAACCGCTAAGACGCCATGAATTGTAGGGCTGCTGCTGTGTGGTGATGTGTTTTTGGTTTCAAAAAATCGTAGCCTAATTCATTCTGTTTTTAACTAATTTTTTTGGTTAATTAAGAATAAGGGTTTATTTCTACTTTTACATTTGAATTACAGTTACATATAGCAAAGCGATTTTTGTCATGTCATTGACAAATGAAAGGATTTGCTTGTGCCATGAAAATATAACTGGTTAGAGTTTTCCATAAGCCTGAAGAAATATGATTTTCTAAAAAAGACGTGCAAGAAAAAAAAAATATTGTGTTCAGTGCGATATCTTTCGCTAGTTGAATAATATGACCCATTCAATTCAGCGGTTGCTGAGTTAATATGTTGGGTTTAGTGGAGTCGGGATTAAAAATTTTTTTTTTTAAAGGATGTAAACTAAATCAAAATTTTTAACAAAAATTATTACAATTCAACATCTTTTACTTACCTTTGGTTTTCCATTTATATGTTTGATTTTTTTTTCCTTCCAAATTGAGCTAAACTAATTATAACAGACTTTAATTAGTTTAAAAGTCTATAAAATTGTGGCTTTATAAAGTAATATAGTTTTTTTTTTTAATTATTTGAGATGTTAAATTTGAAATATATGAGTTACTAAGAAAATAAGTTAGGGGTATGGTTGATTTAAAAAAAAAAAAAAGTTATGGTAATGTTATAATTAGAGAAATTTAGGAGGCACTACTACAAAAGACGGATTACACGACGGAGGTTACACGACGGTTTCGAAAAATCGTCGTGTAAATAGAGGTTTACATGACGGTTCGTTGGAACCGTCGTGTAAAACTCCAGTTTACACGACAGTACCTCGGAACCGTCGTGTAAACTCCAGGTTTACACGATGGACCCATGGGACCGTCGTATAAACCAGACGGTTAGGCAGTTTACACGACGGTCCAATGGGGCCGTCGTGTAAACCAGGCGGTTTACACGACGGCCCTATGGGACCGTCGTGTAAACTGTGCAAACCAGGAGGTTTACACGACGGTCCCACGGGACCGTCGTGTAAACCGCCCAAACCAGGCGGTTTACACGACGGCCCTACGGGACCGTCGTGTAAACCGCGCAAACCAGGCGGCTTACACAACGGCCCCGTGGGACCGTCGTGTAAACCGCACAAACCAGGCGGTTTACACGACGGTCCCGTGGGACCGTCGTGTAAACCGAGAGGTTTAAACGACGGCCCCACGGGACCGTCGTGTAAACCGCACAAACCAGGCGGTTTACACGACGGTCCCGTGGGACCGTCGTGTAAACCGAGCGGTTTAAACGACGGCCCCACGGGACCGTCGTGTAAACCGCACAAACCAGGCGGTTTACACGACGGTCCCACGGGGCCGTCGTGTAAACCGGGCGGTTTACACGACGGCCCCACGGGACCGTCGTGTAAACCGCACAAACCAGGCGGTTTACACGACGGTCCCGTGGGACCGTCGTGTAAACCGAGCGGTTTAAACGACAGCCCCACGGGACCGTCGTGTAAACCGCACAAACCAGGCGGTTTACACGACGGTCCCACGGGGCCGTCGTGTAAACCGGGCGGTTTACACGACGGCCCCACGGGACCGTCGTGTAAATCGGGCGGTTTAAACGACGGCCCCACGAGACCGTCGTGTAAACCGCACAAACCAGGCGGTTTACACGACGGTCCCGTGGGGCCATCGTGTAAACCGCGACGGCCCCATGAGGCCGTCGTACAAACCAGGCAGTTTACACGACGGTTTGAGAAAAACCGTCGTGTAATCTTCCAAAATTTTCAAATTTTCAAATTTTTAAATTTTGAAAAAAAAGGATTACACGACGGTTTTGAGCAAAACCGTCGTGTAATCCTTCGAAAATTTTCAAAATTTTCAAATTTCATGCTTTGGAATTCGCACGAAAACCCATTACATAAATGCACTTTCCTCTTCATTTATCATCATTTTCATCTTTAACCCTCTAGATAACTCAAAATTTTCTCCTCCTCACCTCCTTCGCCCGCCCGCCGGCCCCTCTAACTTAAAATTTGGTCACGCCGCCGCTGCCACTTCAAACTTTTCCCAAACCGCCGCCATAGCCCCTATTTTTTCCACCGCCGTCGTCGCCACCACCTCTCTCTCTCTTGGTGTTCTCATCAAGGCCGTGACTATTTTTCTTTGAAGAAAAGCAAGGTGACTTCCATATTGCTCAATTTCTTGTTTTCTAACAAAACTACGAACACACAATACTTTAATAACTTGCGTAGAATGTAATTTGTAGTGTTGTTTGAATGTTTTATTTTTCTTTTTTTTATTGTTGCTCTTTGGAGATAAATGTTTTGTGCACGGTTTTGGCACTTTACACACATTTTTTAACTTGGTTTTTATCCGCCCACCACATGCTTGATGAAATGCCAAAATGGATTTTTGTTTTGGATAATCATATGGAATTTGATTATAAGTCAATTTTAAGCACCGTTAATTTTTTTTAATCTTAATTATTATCTGTAGCTTAATTAATTAGTTTCATGTTTACCAATTTGCTAGGGCCCTATCGGATTGGAAGATTATAGCCGGTCAAGGGATTAGAAGGAGACAAGACTATAAAACCATAATCTCGGACCGTCCTTGTCCTCTCCAAGAGGGAAGTGTTGAATGTGGTTATTTTATTTTAGGTTTTATGAGAGACATAGTGTTGAATGGAATTGACGTACTAGAAAGTAAAGAATTTTATACTTCTGAGGATTTAGATTTGATTAGGGGAGAATGGGCTAGCCATGTAATGTAATTCATTAATTATGATATGTGAACTTGTAATGTAAAAATTTGGTATGTATTTTTAATTTGATAATTGAAGTTACTATCTTGGATCATGTATTGGATAACATGCAGGTTAGGCTAGCACGGGAAATCACCAAAAAAACCAAAATGATTTTTTTAAATAAAATATTATACGTCGTTTAATATCATGCATTACACGACGGTTCGGACAAGAACCGTCGTGTAATGTGCTACAGTAAACATATATTACACGACGGTTCGGTCGAGAACCGTCGTGTAATGTATACATTACACGACGGTTCGGTCGAGAACCGTCGTGTAATGTATACATTACACGACGGTTCGGTCGAGAACCGTCGTGTAATGTATACATTACACGACGGTTCGGTAAAGAACCGTCGTGTAATGTACGTGTAATGTGACATTACACGACGGTTCGGTAAAGAACCGTCGTTTAATGTACGTGTAATGTGACATTACACGACGGTTCGGTAAAGAACCGTCGTGTAATGTAAGTGTAATATGCACATTACACGACGGTTCGGTAAAGAACCGTCGTGTAATGTATGTGTAATGTGACATTACACGACGGTTCGGTAAAGAACCGTCGTGTAATGTGTATATTACACGACGGTTCGGCCGAGAACCGTCGTGTAATGTGATTTGGTAACGATAACCGTGGTGTAACATTATTGATATACGACGACGGTAACGGGACCGTCGTGTTATCTTCCACGACACTGGATTACACGACGGTTGGTAAATCGTCGTGTAAACTTTACACGACGGTAAAAAACCGTCGTGTAATCCACAATTTTTACTAGTGAGGGGTAAACAAGGGGAAAATTGCAAAACATTTTAATAATACTTAAGGAGTCCTTGGGCCTATATGTAACACACTCTCGGTCTCGGTAATTTCATAATTTATGATGCACTCTCCTCCTTCAAATTACTATCTGAGATCGATCTTATTATTTCTTTCTCTAATGGGAGATGATTCTCTCTCTCTTACAATTTTTGTTTCTGATTCTCATGATAATATCTTTAACTTCCTTGTAGTATGGTAGTGTACATTGGAATTGTGTGCACCCCCTCTATCCCCGGCCATTGGCTTTCATGAAAACGATCAAAAAACGAGTACTTCATAAAGTGTTACATAAACGTATATATACATTCTCCACTTCTCTTAATATAATAATATCTAAAGGTAAAAATCTCAGAATTTTTCTTTTCTTATTGTTTGTCATTTTCTTTTTTAGCACTGATATACATCATAAAAAAGATATATCAATAATATCACAAATATATAAGTGTCCATATGATATAGATTTTAAAATATTAAAATGGGATGTTTTGTTCAATATTTTTTCCTCTAATAAGTTTTAGTTTTAGTTTCATGATCTATTATGACTTATTTTCATGATATGCATCATTTTGTAGCCTTTTCGAAATCCAAACAGCAAAGTTTTGCCTAAAGATGTTGATGAGTTGTTTTCTCTTTTTATTGATGTTTTTTTTTTTTGGGTTCATAATATGACATGTCACGAACAATAAAGCCGAATCAAAGTATACCTGCTTGCGAATCGCGTGGTGAACGCTCAACAGTTGATAGATATAGTAAAATACACCATGTATGAATCACATATATTAATATTTATATGCTTATTATCTTATAAGATTTGCAATAGACGTTTAATGCTTCTCGATGGTTCACCCATTTACACCAGTGGTGCTGGTGAGTGGTGACCGTGTAAAAAGATACAAATAAAATATGGTTGGGAAACAGGACCAAAGGAACATGATTTTAATCCTTGACTAGCTAGCTAACGGAGGTTTGCAGGACTTTCAAGTTTCAACCACCCAAAAAGATGGTAAACACCACACATGCATATATACATATATATATATACACACGCACACGCAATACTTTTTTTTCTTTTCTTATTATTATTACAAGGAAATTTGAAATCTATTGTTAGACAAATTCAGTTGGGATAAAAAACTGCGTTGGCAAAGCTTTGAACTTTCTGAGTTCCAATATGTACAAAATGCCCATACATTCCCAACTATTTAGACTATAAGATAAGAGAAGCTGATCATGAAGATTAATTTCAAATCACATGTCGTACTCCACTCAAATCACATGTCAAGAAAACAATGCTAAACAAACATCAAATTATTTATGCGTTCTCTTCACCTATATTGATGTTGAAGAGGTCTCAAACACCATAAATGACAAGCTAGGGAAAAGGCTCGACAACAAGACACTTGCTCAACAAAAAGAGTATGGTATTAAGTTTCTGGGATAAATTGGAGAAACTCAATAACATATAAAGAAATATAATTGTTAATTCAGAAAAGAAAAGTACCTATACACTTTGTATTCGAAATGGAAAGGATTTTAAGATGTACTAGATGAATTCAAGCTTAGCTTAGATTCGTTTGCTTTCTATGGCAGATTGTGTCTTTTTTTTTTTTTTTTGGTTTGCCATTAAGACTGGATCCGGTTTTCTATATTTTTATTTTCCTTTATCATAAATTTGAATGAAAGCTTTAGTTCCCCCTCTCCATTTCTTTAGAAAAAAATACCACTTTTATTTAACTAAATGTAAAACGTTAGAGAGTACAAAATTACGTTAAAACATAAAATATAAATATTAAGAGAGACAAACCACCTTTAAACTTTTTGAGAATCAACAATAGGGTAAAGCTCATATCCAATGTAACAACTTCCACCAACAAGACGACCTCCTCGTTTTCCACTGCTGAAGTTTGGAAAAAAGCTTATCGAGTCGTCAAGACACTTATTGCAATCCAAACCCTTAAGGTCCCTGGTACACTGAGCCAGTCCATACAGCTTGGGGTCCGGTCCGGTCCCAAGCACGAACTCTCCAGTTCGCATACAGCTTCGAGATCGCGGAGGCCTTGTCGGACACACTGCTCAACAGCTGCTTCACTTTAGGGTCGAAAGACTTGGGGTCTTCCACGTCCTGCACGTTCCACATGTAGAACCTGTTTGTGTCGTCGATTTGTCCGAAGAAGTAGTTATCAGAGTACTTCAACAGGCAGTTGTCGTACCAAATGACGGCTTCCTTTATTGTAAGGGCAGCGGCTCTGGAGCTCCTTGGCTGCTCCGACGACGCAAGTCTTGCAGTCGGCGGAGGAGTCGTCGTCGAGGCACAAGCCGAGCCCGTTCACTTGGCTGTCTCCTAACTTGCCGGTTGAGGCGTCCAAGCCGGTCAGAGGGACTTTGATGGACAGACGGCTGGGAAGTTCGTTTAAGTTGGCGCCGAATGGGGAGTTGGCTGTGTAGTTTTCTTTGTTGAAGCAGAAATGGGAGAGAGGGTCGTCAGCAGTTGCTGCATTGAGGAGAATATAAAAGACGAGTGAGAGAGTGAGGAGAGAGATTGGTTTTGAGGACATGATGATATAGTGCGATTTACGGCAAGCTTTTGGAATTAAGATTTAGAGTTTTTTTGTTGATGTGCGTTCTCTCCCGTGAGTGGCGTTTTATATGTAGACAAGTTTGTTATTTAAGGGTGGGATGATTGGTAAGGGAGTTCAAATTGTTGACTTTTTTACGTAAGAAACATAGTCAAACATGTTAGACGGAGAGAGTGGGAAGAAAATATTTGTCAAAATAAGAATGTGACTTGCTCTGGAGGCTATTTATACTATATAATATTTATACATATAAATGTATGTCTGTGTGTGTATATATATATATATATATATATATATGTGGTTGAGGCGTGCTGTTTCAAACCCAATGAAATAGCCATAATGGAAGGGTCCAGGTCGACTTTGTAGGTTTTGGAAGGCAAAGTTAATTAATTGTCGTGATTATAAACGGATGAACGATGTTTCTCCAACTTTTGCATGATTTTCATAGCTTCTATCTCGGCCATCAAAAATTAAAAGCTTAGCTTGCGTTTGGTGTACGGATTTGGAATTAAATTTTTATGTTGAAGTTTGGTTGACTTTTAAAAAAATTAGTTATAATTTTGATTGATTTTTTACGGGGAGAAAAAAATAAAAATTGATATGAAAAACTTAGGTTCGGAAATGAGAATCAAATGAATGCGGTTTAATTTGATGCTATTGGAGCTTAGTTGTAGTGTTATTATTTCAACGTTTATCTTCTGACGAATTGATTATGTTAATAGTTTTTAGAATATTATAGGGTGAATAAAAAATCTATAACCCGATCAATCTATCCGAATTCACCCAAACTCAACTTGATTAATCCAATCCGATGTAATCCATCTTAAGTTTAACCCAACCTGCCTAACCCACCCAAACCGAATTTTAATTGGGTATGTTTCCATTGCAATTTAATAACCCGCTATAAGCTTAACCCACTAAATCAAGCTTTTAATGTTTTTAAAATGTATTTTAACTATATATTAATTAGCTTTTACTATGGTTTATGACAAAGATATTTGAACTGGGATTGTTTATTGATTAGTACACAAAACTGTACTTTCTTTGGCGTTTATTATTGTGTAAATGCTAAATTAATTAAGTTTTAATTATACATTATCATAATTTTTATTCAAAATGATTTAATTGGAAAGTGCCTAGTTTTAGCTTATTTATTTGCAGATTTATAAAAAGTACAAAAATCATGGAAAAAAAGCCATGCAATTGAGCCATGGAATTCATTCCTTTAAGTCACGTTAGCTACCAAGCTAGTCAAGCAGCAAATTGAAGAATGCTACGTGGCCTGCTATTCACAACAACCATTCCATTCACACCACGTGGCGGATGTGTGCAACAATCCTTCACTTTCCAGATTTTGCTTCAGAAGAAAGTCTTCTAAGAGAATTAAATCAGCCTGATTTCTTATCCGATCAAATATTTGATTTTCTAGTTTTAGATTTTCATTTTTATTATTATGTTTCCTTTTTAGTTGAGCCTCTAAAACACTATATATAGAGGGCCTGCTTGTTGTAATATTCATTCAAGGATTGTGAGGTTGCTGTATTTATTATATTTTAGTTTATTTCAATTCTTATTTCCTTAGTTTTCTTATTAGTGTGAGGTGAGTGACACACCATTTGTGAGTGAGACACTGCTAGTGGAAGGCTAAGTCTAGAGTGAATTTTATTTGTTTGTGTTCTTTATTTATTTTTCCTTATTTCAATTCAATTTATTATCCAATGTTTATAAATTTGTTTCATTTTATTTTTTTTGCTTAGTTTTTATAATATATATTTCTGTAATGACAACAGTTATAATTATTATGTTTGATGCATTAAATCACAAGTGACAGATGGTTTCTTTCAATTGTTTTATATGAACATCTCTTACTGTATTCTGCATGGGGTACTTTGTCGCTTTCGGTGACGTATAAAATAGTGGTGTTTGCTTTAACTAGAAGAGATTAATTTGGTCAAATACTTTTTCTATTATTTGTTCCTTCAAATTATATTTTCCTATTGTATGTTTGGGATGTGAAATGCGTAGATGAGTTATAGAATTGAAATATTGAGTTTGAATAAAAGCATTCAAGATTCCCACTATCTTTTCTTTATTTTATGTTTATTTATTTCATTTTATGATTAAAAATCCCAAAATATTAATATTTTGCTTTGTTCACATATCTTTTTAATGCTTGTTTTCTATTAATCTTTCTTGTTTGTTATTTTTACTACCACTTCATGAGATCGTCCGTCTTCGTTGTGTTACAATTGACCGCTTTATCGATATACAATTTGGACATAATCATTTATCTTTTATTTTTTTTATTTGCTTTGTTATAAGTTTTAAGAAATTGAACTAGATTTGATATTGTCACCTTGATATCGAGAGTATATTATGATTTGTTATTTTTTCGCGCATTTCTTGTTCAAAATTGCATTATTAATTTTATTTTTTAATTAAAACTTCCAACCTGATCAACTCACCCATATCCCAATCCAATTTTATTTGAGTAGATTTATTTTAAACTTTGGATGGGTCAAAACGTTTTCCAACCTACTCAAACTTATTTAAGTGGATTGAAAAATCACAAAACCCACCAAACCTACCCAACATTCACCCCTAGAATATTATAACTTTTCCCAAAGATTAAGTGTACAACCATGATAGAGTCGTCCTTCAACACATTATGATATAATTAGATTATCAATTTTTCCAAAGGCTCAGAGAGTTAGATGATGGACCATTTATATATATATAATTGTATATGGGTAAATAGTAGTAGTAATTAAACTTTTTAATCCTTTGGGACTGTAACTAAATAATCTGTTTAGTAACTATATGAAGTGGAATAATTTTAGTCAGACAATGTGACATGCAGGATTTTAGTAAAATTACCATGGCTGCGTCAGAGTTTTCAGGGCTTTGACCAAACCCATAATTTTATCTATAGTTCATTTATTATGATATCAGAGTGTTAGAAGTAGCTAAGCTGTTAGATGACATTTATACATAGAGTGGCGTCCTCCCCCTTAAACTAGCTTTTGAAGATGAGTACTTCTATCCAAACTCATATAGCATCCCAAAACTAGGAACTCTGATCACCTCTGATTCTTATTGTACTTATCCAACAAAAACATTGTAAGATTGAAACCCTAGTTGTATAATAATTTTTGATAAACCAAGTTCTAGAATCTCTATTGTGCACGAAAATGTTAAAGTTAGTAGTTTTGCATTAAGGAGTTATGTTCTAAGAGAGAGAACTTTTTGCCCAATCTTTTGCCAAGCTTCTAGATCAAAATTGACAAAAACTAAACTATAATAAAATAAATAAAGATCTTGCTCGGATGCCCTTATTTCTGGTTCGTGTGTTATTAAGATTGTGGATAAAAACGAAGTCCAAAGTGTGCACATTTGCTTGAAATTTCGCTATGCATGTATATGTGAATATTCCATCCCAACTAATTTGTGGGTATATGTCATTAGTTGGTGGGTATATGTCATCTAGAATTTTTGACAAATTATGATCTCGTCCGAATTTTCTTAAATTTGTTTGCATCTCGAGACTCTGAATTATATGTTATATGCGTACTCCACAAAACAAATGGATGATTAATTTTATATTATATATATTAGCTGCGTTTTTTCAATAATTATAATCCAAATATTCAGTAATAATGGTCAAATTCATCATAATTTCTGCTAGAGAAACGGCTCCGGAATAATCCCATAATTCACGTATATATGAAATGTAAGTGATCAGAAGAAAGTACGGGGTTAAAAAAGGAAAATGACCATTTGAAAGAGAAGCACACCTAACTATGCTCGCGACTTGTTTTCAACCTTTCATACTGTCAGAATGTTTGCAGATTGGATATTCAACAATCCTAATATAACGATTTTATCCGGTCAATATTTTGTGCTGTGTTGGACCTAAATAATTTGTGTAAAACTGAATATATCATTTGACTAAAATTATATGAGACATTTTCCTATTTGTGGAAACCGATATTTTTTTTCCTATTTTTTTAGAGGACAAAAAACTAATTAATTCAATTAGAAAAATAAACTGAAGAATCCAACGATAGAGTAGAACATAATATTGAACCCTTCTTTTTTTGCTCAAACATAATATTGATCAAATTTTAATTAAATTAGTTTATTATTAGGTTATATATGTTTTTATCATTCTTTATTCGTTTGGTAGTAAACGCGTTTCTTTAGCACTATTATATTATATCATCGAACTGTTAAGACGCCATAAGTTGTAGGGCTGTTGCAGTGTGGGGAGAGTCTTTTTGGTTTCACAAAATCAAAGCCTAATTCTTCTTTTAAGTAATTTTTTGGTGAATTAAGAATAAGGATTATTTCTACTTTTACATGTGAATTACAGTTACAGAAATTAGTAAAGCTATTTTTGTCATATCATTGACAAATGAAAGGGTTTGCTTTTGTCATGAAAATATATCAGGTTAGAGTTTTCTATAAGCGTCAAGAAATATGATTTTCTAAAAAAGACGTGGAAGAAAATGTTATGTTGAGGGCATTTTCTGGTCGCAATATGATCCATTCAATTCAGCAGTTGCTGAACTAAAATGTTGGGTTTAGTGGAGTCCAGATTTTAAAAAATTTTTTGAAAGCATGTAAACTAAACCAAAATTTTGAGCTAAAATTATTGTAATGCAACATCTTTTACTTACCTTCGGTTTTGGATTTATATCTTTGAATTTTTTCTTCCAAATTGAACTAAACTAATTGTAACAGAGTTTAATTGTTTAAAAGTCTAGAAAATTGTAGCTTTATGTAGTAATACAGTTTATTTTTAATTAATTTGAGATGTTAAATTTGAAATATATGAATTACTAAGAAAGTAAGTTATAAGGGGTATGATTGAAATTTTTTTAAGAGTTATGTTAACGTTATAATTAGAAAATTTCAGGAGGGTAAATAAGGGAGAAAATTGAAAACTTGTTAATATTAATGACAAATACTTAAAGGACTCCTTGGGCCAAAATATGTAACACATTCTCGCTTTCAGTAATTAATAACACACTCTCTTCCATCAAACTACTATCTGATATTGATATTATTTAATTTCTTTCTCTTATGTGAGATGATTCTCTTTCTCTCTTACAATTTTTGTTTCTGATTCTCATAATTTAATGATTCCTTTAACTTCCATCACTACTACAAAAAGAGGAAACAACGAAGGTTTTTAACCATCGTGGTACATATTCCATGACGGTTTTCTAACTATCATAGTTTCCAAGATCGTGGATCTGTTCAGATTGCACGACGGATTTTTAACTGTCATGAAAACGGTGAGTAATTAGGTTTATTCCACGACGATTTTTTGGAAAAACCATCGTAGTATATAGACCTACCATGACGGTTTTTATAATACGCGGTCATATTAGGTATTATACCATGATGGTTTTTTATCGAAAATGATCGTGTTAGAGAAACCTACTATGACAGTTTTCGAAAAAAACGGTCGTGATATCTCTACATACCAAGACTGTTTTTATACAAAACCGTCGTGGTATGTCTATGTACCATGATAGTTTTTCTAAAAAACCATCATGGTATATGACCCTACCATGACTGTTTTTGATAAAAACCGTCATGGTATTTTGATCGGGAAAATTTTTAAATTTTTTTTAAACTGTTAACTACGACCGTTTTCCCCAAAAATCATCGTCATATGTCCATTCTCAGAATTAAACCACAACAGTTTTCTAGAAAAACGGTCGTCATATGTTTTTAAATAACTTCTGCCACATTAAAGATTTTAACTATAATCTCACGGCGGCCAAACCTATGTGTTATGTATGCAGCAGCCCATCATTAACTCATGTTCTTAGTTTAATTCACTCAAAATCTTATATAAATAATATCCATATATAAGTAAATAATGCAATAATTAACATAGTTAATAAAACTTATAAATTAAATACAACATAAAAAAATCACTGTCCATGTTTTTTTTTTTTTTTTGCTTCTCAACACATGTCACTCAATATTTAAATAAAGCAAGTATGAAACATTATCGTTGAAATCATCAATCTCCTCCGCTAGTACAATCCCTTTGTGAAAGATGGAATGTCAGTACAATCTTCAACATTTTCTTGGCCATCCCGGATTATTCTTGACTTCATTGACACAACTAAATATAACTCTAAATTATTAGGATCCATTGTATAAAATACTTGTACTACTTACGACACCATAATGAAATGATCATTTTTGTATCCTAATCATCTAAAGCCACCACTGTCACGCCGTCACTATCAATCTTAACATAATTATTGTCAACCCACTTGCATTTAAAGAGTGATATCCGCAAGCCGCAATAATCAAGTTCCTAAATATATTCAATGAACCCAAAGTAGTTCATGAAACTATATACTGGATTCTTGTCCTTTGCGGAGGAAATATGCATAGACTCGGCATGAAGGTTCACACCACTATTTTGGACAGGATGCTTCTCATCTCTTTCACAACTGTAGAAGGAGTAGCCATTGACAAAGTATGATGTATATATTGTGACTATTGATGACGGTCCTCTTGCTACCTTCACTAAGTCTTACGAAGTGCCATCCTTCATATGTAAATCTTTTCTTATCCACTCCCGAAATGTCCGGTTGTGCTCATCTTGAATCCACTTCTCACTTCTTCCTTTTCTTAAATTCGTAGCTCTTAATTCCGTCATGTGAACCTCAATGAAAGGCTCCACTTCCTTGGCATTATGCAAAACATACATACAAGCTTTTTCCTATTCATCTTGATTCACTGGTGAAGGAACACCCACAGATAGTCCTTTCGATGTAAATAGTCCACTCTTTGGCAACCATATTGGCTCTGTGTTGGACAAATACTCCGATCAAAATTCAACCGATTCCTCCACTATTTAGTTTTCCACTATACATTCCTCTGGCCTATTTCGGTTATTCACATAACCCTTCAAAAACTTCATGTACCTTTCGAAAGGATACATCCACCTCAAATGCACCGGTCCACATAGCTTAACTTCCCGAACCAAGTGCACCGTTAGGTGGATCATTATATC
This sequence comes from Ficus hispida, assembly GCA_025413025.1. Lineage (NCBI taxonomy): Eukaryota > Viridiplantae > Streptophyta > Magnoliopsida > Rosales > Moraceae > Ficus > Ficus hispida. Next base: position 21,992,801 of record CM046365.1, read on the forward strand.
AAAAAAGACTAGTGGGAAATACTTCTCAAGTATGTAAAATGCCATCACCAATTCCGATTGTAGTGAATCCAGCATAAGTGGATCAATTACCTTGGAGCATATTGAATTGAAAAATGAGCATAACTTTGTAATTGAATATCTCACATCTTTCGTTAAAACTCTCCGCAATGCAAGAGGTAATAATTGTTACATTAAGATATGACAATCATGTGTTTTCATTCAAATGAGCCTCAAATCCCTTCATCGACACCAACCTTTTGAAGTTGGAAGAGTACCCACTTGGCACTTTCACGGAAGCAAGCCATTCACAAAGCTTTCTCTTTTCTTTTCTCGATAATGTGTGCTTTGCCGAAAGTAAGTAACTGTCATTTGATCTTTTGTCGGGGAGTAAATTTGGTCTAATCTTCATCTCTTTACGATCCAACCATGCCTTTGCACCATCTTTAGTTTTATTCGGAATGTCAAGCAACGTGCCCACTATCGATTCACAGACGTTTTTCTCAATATGCATAACATCTAAGCAATGACGAACATAAAGTGACTTCGAATATGGAAGTTCATAGAAGATTGACTTCTTCTTCCAAGGTCCATCGACAACTGGATCCTTGCATTTACTCTTTCCCAAAGCTACTTTCACATCTTTAACCATCTCAAATACATCTTGCTAGACAAAATCCAAGGAGCGTATTACCATCAAAAGCCTTCTTTTTTTGCGATATCGATATTTTTTGGCAAGAATCTCCTATGACTAAGGTGAACGGTTTTCTTGTCAATTTTCAACCGAATGGAAGATGTTTTCTTCAATCAAACGGGACAATCTATATAACTCTTTATAGGATAACCAGATGTTTTCCCATTTTCCTACCTCCCAAACATCATCCTAGCCACTTAAGAGTTTGAAGAAATCTTTCAAACCCCTTCAAGGAGTTCTTCACAAGGAGGTCCTAATTCCATTCTCCTTCGCAAACTCCGATCATCGAGGTAGTTTTTTTTACCAAAATTCTAGTCTTTTTTCTTTTAGTTTAAAATTTTTATGGGCTAATATTTAAGTAGAAATGCCGTCGAAATTAGAATTAGAGGTTTGACAATATAGAGTTGATGATTGTTCATATGAATATGTTCATGATAATGTTATGGGTAGTGTATAATTTTTAGAAATGAACTTAAATCGGAGATTTTGAATTTCGATCCCTTTGTTAAGAATTTTCGAAATTTTAATGAGTTTCTATTAGATATAAGCTATTAAGAAAATTAGAACAACTATTGACCATGAACTATGGTGTATATGTATGCGTTTCGAAATTTTTTGAAAAGGAATTTTGGTTTTAGAAAGGAGATTCGGTAAAAATTGTTAAAAACTGTTAAGTTTCGGGTTTTTGAAAAAACAAAGTATTTATGGTCAAAATTAGACTTGGACATAAACATGAAAAATTTAGATAACATGTAGATGAACATTTTCGTGAGAATCTTTTGTCAAATTCTCGACGGATTGAAAGATATGATTTTTTAAAGTTTATACAAAGCAGGGATTTTTAGTAGGGAGTAGCCAAGCCACTACAGCCCAGGGACAGCCCCTGGGCACTGCAACGCCTACCTTGGCTGCAGCGGTGGCCAGGAGACCAAAAAACCAAAAATTTAATTTCTTTTTAAAATTAAAATTAAGATGGTATTTTTAAGAGTATGAACATTTTAAAAAAATATCGGGTTTTAAATGGTAGAGTGTTAAATGGGTGATTTTAAAATAAAGTTAGAAAAATGGGTTAGATCTTTCTAATCCAATTTTTATGTTGTTAAATGAGAAATTTTAGATTTTAAATTATATGATTTTAGATGTATTCTATACTTTAAAAAGATATGGAATTTCAAATTATAAAGTGTCAAAATTACTATTTTGACATGAAGTTAGAAAAACAAAGTTAGAATTTCTAACCCAATTTTTTAATTTGAAAAGAAAACATTTCACATGTTTAAGAAATGTATGATTCAGATTTTGAAATACACCATAGTCTCATAACCATAGCGTATGTCGATTAAATCTTAAATTTTTTTTGAAAGAGAATTTAGGATTAACCTTATTCCAAGAGTATAAAAGTTTAATACTTGATTTGGACATATTTCAGGAAGGGAATTTTAATCTAAGGTTTAAGGAGAAAGCATTTTTGTTGTGTGTAAGGTAAGTAAAACCTTGCATCAGTATGAGAATAGTATAATTTTCAAACTATGTATTAGGCACATGCCATGTTAGGAATGTTTTGCCTACATTTATAGAATGATAAGATGTATGTTATGAATTACATGATTTTCATATACATGACACAATCATGTATATGTCACATCTATGTTTATGCCATGATTCACAAGTACGTCACATTTACATACTTGCTACACTTTTACTAGTATGCTATGTAAATGCCTTATTTTTATATTTATGCCATGATTTTAAATTTATGTCATAGATTATTATGTTATGTCATTGCATCGACTAATAAGTTCAGAATTAAGGTAAGTAATAAACTTAGTCTTTGAATAAGACTTTAAGTTAGAGTATGATTTAGATATACTCAAATTCAGTTAAGTTAAAGGCTAAGACTAATTCAGGACAAGTTAGGGTATCGTACGAACCTCTCTTCAGATAGTGGAGGATCATGTCATGTTATGTTATGTTTTGGTTTAAAATTCCAGATTCATTTCAGAATTGTTAGGGGCCTTGCAAACCTTAACTTTCTAAGGAATGCGTGCACCTGGTACGTACACATAGGGGCCCACAAATAAGAAAGATAATAAGTTTATAATGGAAAATAAGACATCCATAATTGAATATAATTGGACCACATCTTAGATTCTATAATTAGATCATACATTCACACATGTCATTCATGTTTTTAAATAATGCAAGATTTATGTTTGCATTTTGCTGAACGAAAACTCATTAGTTATATTCATATTATAGGTAAATAACCTACAACGTAGTACTTGGGGGCAAATGCAGACGGAGATGTTGAGCAAGCGAAGGCGGTGTGGGATACCACTTTGCATTTTATTCCCCCGAAGCAATTTTAAAAATTGCTTTTCAGATTATATTATATAAAGTTTATGATATGTAAGACCTATGGAAATTTATTTTCCTAAGATATGATGAGTATGTGACAAAAGATTTTATGATAAGTTATGAAGAAAAAAAATTATTACGAATTTTCTAGTACCTAACTCTATGTATTTGAAGTGATAATTAGTAATACAACGGGCTACATAGGCAGGTTGTTATAGATACGTTGGATGTTCTGTGCGCCCCTCTATCCCTGGCCACTGGCTTTCATCAAAACGATCAACAAATGAGTACTGCCGATACTGTTACATAAACACATATACCCACCCCCCGCGGTTAAATAGTACGTAACTTCTGAAATGATTTACAAATATATATACCTTATTGATATGATTAAAATGTCATAATTTTTTTTCCTATTGTTTATCATTTTTTTAGAAATGATACATATCATAAAAAGAAATATCACGAATGTTAAGATATATCACGAATATATAAGTGTCCAAATGGTATGGATTCTAAAAAATTAAAATAAAATGTTTTGTCCTAATATTTTTTCCTTTATTAAGTTATATTTTAGATTCAAGATATATTATGATTATTTTTCATGATATGCATCATTTTCTAGCTCTTTCTAGATCCAAACAGCAAAGTTTTCCTAAGGATGTTGATAAGTTGTTTTCTCTCTGTCTTGATTTTTTATTTTTTATTTTTTATTTTTTGTGGGTTAGTTCGTGTTGCATTTATTCTGCGTTTCCATCATCTCAAATCAGTACTGCAAAAATCCATCTTATCCAAAAATAAGATTGTTAGTCCCACAAAAAAAAAAAAAAAAGAGACATTTATGAATGGACAATTTTTGGCTCATAATATGACATGTATTAATAATAAAACCGAATAAACGTACCTGATTGCGAATTGCGTGGTGAACACTCGACGGTTGACAGATTTAGTTAAATACACCATGCATGAATCACATATATAAAGATTTAGGTCCTTTTTATCTGATAAGATTTGCAAAAAACGTATCCTGGCTTTCTGCATCATTTTTTGTTTCTCCTTTGGTTCACCCATTTACACCATTGGTGCTGGTGAGTAGTGACCGTTTAAAAAGATTTAAATAAAATATGGTTGGGAAAGTGGACCCAAAGAGCATGATTTTAATCCTTGAGACGTTGACTCTAGCTAGCGGAGGTTTGCAGGAATTTCAATTTTGAACCGCCCAAAAAGATGGTACATACACAGATATATACACACACACACACACACATATATATATATATATATATGTTTACACACAATACCTTTTTTCTTTTCTTATTATTATTTTAAATTATTACAAGGAAATTCGAACTCTCTTGGTAGACAAATTCAGTTGGGATAAATTCAGTTAGACAATTTCATTAGCAAGGCTTTGAACTTCCAGAGTTCCAATATGCACAAAATGCTCGTGGTTCAAATCACATGTCAAACTACACTCAAATGACATGTCAAGAAAAAAACGTAAAAACAAATATCAAAGTAAATTTGCGCCCTCTTCACCTATTGATGTTGAAGAGGTTTCGAACATCATAAAGTGACATGCTAGGGAAAAAGCTCGACAACAATACACTTGTTCAACAAGAAGTGGAGATTGTGGACTCTAGAATATATCCTGAGATAAATTAGAGAAACTTAATAACATGTAAAGAGATAAAATTAATGATCCAGAAAAGAAAAGTGTCTATAAACTTTGGGTTCGAAAGGGAAAGGATTCTAAGATGCATAGATGAATTCAAGTTTAGCTTAGGTTCGCTTGTTTCTATAGAAGATTGTTTCTTTTGTTTTTATTTTTGTTTGGTTTGCTGGATCTAGTTTTATATATATATATATATATATATATATATATATATATTTTTTTTTTCCTCTTCTTTTATTTTCTTTTTTAAAACAATTGAGTGAATACTTTAGTTCCCCTTTTAATTTATTTTAACAAAATACAACTTTTATTTAACTAGCTGTAAAACATTACAGTGTACAATATTATACGTTAAAACATGGTTTATATAATGAGAGACAGACCACTCTTAAACTTTCTGGGCATCAACAATAGGGTAAAGCTCATATCTAACGTAGCAACTTCCACCAACCACACGACCTCCTCGTTTTCCGCTGCTGAAGTTTGGAAGCAAGCTTATCGAATCGTCAAGACACTTCTTGCAATCCAAACCCTTAAGGTCCCTGGTACACTGAGCGAGTCCATACAGTTTCGGGTCCGGTCCGGTCCCGAGCACGAGCTCTCCGGTCTCATACAGCTTGGAGATCGCAGAGGCCTTGTCGGACACACTGCTCAACAGCTGCTTCACTTTGGGGTCGAAAGACTTGGGGTCTTCCACGTCCTGCACGTTCCACATGTAGAACCTGTTTGTGTCGTCGATTTGTCCGAAGAAGTAGTTATCAGAGTACTTCAACAGGCAGTTGTCGTACCAAATGACGGCTCCTTTGTTGTAAGGGCAGCGGCTCTGGAGCTCCTTGGCAGCTCCGACAATGCAAGTCTTGCAGTCGGCGGAGGAGACGTCGCCGCGGCACAGGCCAAGCCCGTTCACTTGGCTGTCGCCTAATTTGCCGGTCGAGGCGACGCCGAAGCCAGTCGGAGGGACTTTGATGGACAGACGGCTGAGAAGTTCGTTTAAGTTGGCCCCAAATGGGGAGTTGGCTGTGTAGTTTTCTTTGTTGAAGCAGAAATGGAAGAGAGGGTCAGCAGCCGTGGCTGCATTGAGGAAAATAAAAAGAAGAGTGAGAAAGTAGGAGAGAGAGTGGTTTTGAGGAGAACATAATGATATTTTGTTGTGATTAAAGATTTAGAATACAAGTAATTGTGTTTGCAATTTTTTGTGGATGTGATTTCTCTCCGGGAGTTGCGTTTATATATAGTTAAGAGTTTGTTGTTTAAGGGTGGGATGATTGGTAATTAAGGGAGTTGAGATTGTTGACTTTTCAATGGGAGAAGCTTAGTCAAACATGCTGGAGAAAGAGACAAAGAAGAAAATATTTGTCAAAATGGGAATGTGACTTGCTCTAGATCAGGATATTAATATTCTATATCTATATATATATATATATTTTTTTTTTTATTTATTTTTTTTTTTTTTTTTTTTTTGTGGTTGAGACGTGCTGTGTCAAACCCAACGAAAGAGCCATAATGAAAGGGTCCAGGACGACTTTTAGGTTTTGGAAGGTAAATTTAAATGATCATTGTGATTATAAACGGATGAACGATGTTAATCGAACTTGTATATGATTTTCATAGCTTCTACACATGATGTCGGCCATGGAAATTAAAAGCATAAGCGGATGATATTGGAACTTTAGCCGTAGTAGTGTTATTATTTCAAAGTTGTTATTTATTATGCGCTAATCTTTGTTAGATTATTACTTTTCAATATTATTAAGAGTACAAATTTCATAAAGAGTTGTCGTCCTTCATCGCCATCTGATATGATTTGTTTATCAATTATGTTAGAAGATGGACCGTATAATTGTATAATTTAATAGATGTAATAATTAAACTTAAGTTAATCCTTTGGGACTGTAACTAAATAATCTGCTAAGTAACTATATGATCAAAGTGGATGAAATTTAGTTAGGCAATGTACCATGCAGAAATTAATAATTAAGATGGCTGCGCTAGAGTTTCCAAGGCTTTGACTAAATCTGTAATTTTAAGTGTGGTCCATTTATCATGTTATCAGAGTTAAATTATTATAGACGATGATGTATTTGGACGTAATCAGTCCATTTACATGATATGGCCTACGCACGAAGGATGGTATTAGAAGTTGAGTTTGTCTAATATTAACAAGTTGTTAGACTATTATGATGTTTGTATGAAAATTGACACCCTCTTCTCTTGAATTATCTTTTGAAGATGAGTTTTATCGTAAATCAATTATCATCCCTAAGAAAGAGAAGAGAATAAACTATGAACTCTCATATCTTGATTCTTATTGAACTCATATCCAACAAATATTTGTAAGATCAAACCCTAATTATATATGTCAATTCTTGATAAACCAAGTTCTAGAAACTCTTTTGTGCACGAAAGTGTAAAAGCAGGTAGTTTTGCATTAAGGAGTTTTTATTTTATTTTACTTATTTATTTATTTATTAAGGAGCTAGCTTTTTACCTGATCTTTTGCCAAGCTTCTAGATCAAACTTGACAAAACATATATATAAAATAAAATGAAGTAAAAGATTTTGCTAGGATGCCCTTATTTCTGGTTCGTGTGTTTATCAAGGTTGTGGATAAAATAAAATAAACTAATTTGTGGACTTGGTGGGGCATGTGACATCTATATCATCTAGAACTTTTGACAAATTATGTCAATTTAAAATTTAATTTTTTTCATTTTAATCAACCGAGTCTGAATAATCTATTTATCATATTATAAAAAGATGAAAGACACATCTATAATGCCCTGTGTCTTTTCCTCAATGAATGTCATATGACGGTCCAACATTTATTACGTGATATTTTTTTAAAAAAATTCATTTTTTTAATATTTTAATTTAATTTTTTTTATATTATTTTGTCTTACTTTATTTATCTATACTTCGCAAGGCGCTGATCACAAATGGATAATTAAATCAGCAGTATATAGTTAGCCCGTGGTTTTCGATCACTAGAATCCAAAAATTCAGTAATATATGGTCAACTTAATCATAATTTCTTCAAGAGAAATAGCTTGCTACAGCTATATTCCTATCTATAGCTCACCTATGAAACGTACGTGATCAGAAGATAATTGGAAAGCGAATCGTTGACCCGAATCCGTATACTTGCAAGTTGGGCGGCACCACTAAAGCGCTAATAAAACTAGGATTTTTTATTTTTTACTAATTTAAGGATGTTTGGTAACAAATTTTACTCTAATTAAATTATATTTTTTAATCTTAAATTTTATTTTTTTTAAATTAATAAAATTTATAATATTTTTAAAAAGTTAACTCAACTCAAATTTAAAATTTTCAACTCAACTCATTCACCAAACACCCTCTTAATAAAACTAGAATCTTGTTAAAAAGCATTAAGAATAAATGTCGTTTCAGGTTACATTTAGAGACGGTGTTTTGAAATTAAAAATTATTTTAGTTTTAAAAATGTATGTTTAGTTAAAAAAACTGTTTGGAATGAAAAAGTGTAAAAACTTAAAATGTATTTAGAACAAAATTAATATTATAGATCTTGGTTTATTATTTTGAATTTTATACAATCTAAAAAAAATTTCATTTTGATATAAAATGATAAAGTTATGAATATTTAAAGTTTAAATTTTTAAAAATTTTAGAAAATAAATAATAAAAGCAGAGGAAAAAGATTTAAAAAAAAAAGTTTGAAAAAAACTTTTGGAAACATGTCCCAAACAGGCCTAAGTAGCTAGGTTGATGGGTAATGTTTGAAGCCAATTGCTGGACGAGCTCACAACTTGATAATGGATGCTGCTTCTTCTCATTTGGCATATTTTTGGTCATTTTGTAGTCTAGTCTATTTTAATAAGAAATTTATGTAAAGTCACATTTATAGAGTTTTTATTTTTACTTTTAATTTGTAAAATATGAAAAGTAAAAATTGTGACTTTTTAGAAATATTTAGAACTAAAAGGTTATGAAGTCAAAATTATTTTTAAAATTTTCTAATACCTAATTAAAATATTAAATGAAGTTTATAAATGTCTAATTTGAACTTATTATATGTTTTAAAGTCAATTTAGAGGAGCCCTAATTGGAAGTCACATTTTTTTTTATTTTGACAGGATGTTTTTTTGGAGACAAAATATTTTTAAAAATAATTTTTGGATCTATGAAACTAAAAATAACTTCTAAAAAGCTCTGCAAAATAGCCCTTAAGTATACAATATATTTAAAGTTTATTAAGAAAGTATAATATCTATTTTGAACTTCATCAAACATCTATATATATGTAGATCAAACCCATATTATAAGAGGTCATTTTAACCATTCCAATGGCGAAAATGCCCTCAAAGAAAAAGAGAAAGGAAATAAAAGGGAAATGACAATCATACATATGTAATACTTTACAGACTGTTGGAAAAACATGTTGCTCCTCTGAAAATACGAGAAGCAAGCAATCTGCTTTTGATACCACTCTTGTTCTTGTTTAATCTTTTGAAAGACGTCTTATAAAACTACGTCATTGTCAACAAGATATTAAATTAGTTTGATTGCAAAAACGACATGTAATTTATCGTATAAAATTTGCTGTAGTTTTTGTATTGAAGTTGCCTAATGGTTTTTTTAGGCATTGAACATGACATATTGCTCGTTCCCTAATGGTTTTATTTGAATTAAACGACTTACCTTCTCGAAACTTCTCGTACACTTGAAGCGAGGCTTGCAATGGTTGGTCTTCTCGGTGATTGTCGGCAGCTCTCGGTAGGATTGTATGAACTTTGAAGAAGAGAATGAAAAAGGGAAGGCCCCAACCCCCCGTTTATAGGGGAGCACTTAGGCAGGAAAACATAGGCACGAAATTCGAAGTGTCTGTCTGACCTCCCACCAACCAAGACATGACACGTGGTATAAAAATGATGTGTGTTAGAAACTTTTGAAGAACCTACATCCAATCAAATCAGACCAGACCTGTGACGACCAACTCCAACCAAACCTATTTTGATCAACTCTACCCAGTATCCCAAGAAGGCACGTTATTCGTCCAAATGGTCTCAACCACACGGCAACTAATACCCCTGACCCGATTAGACTTGGAGTGCTCGGGGGTTAATGTTGATATGTAATTTTTCCAAATGGAGATCTCCTTCTCACAATGAACGAGGTGCACGAGAACAAATAGGCTCATTTTCCTACTCAGTGAAGAAGATCCGACCACCTGAAGAGATTCAACCAAACCAAATAAGTCTAGTTAGTTGTAGACCCTTCTTGGATCATCAGGTTGGTCTACCACCACCTCCGTTGTACTGCTATATCTAAATTAGCTCTTCTATGGGGATCTTAGTATACCACCATCGGGACCTAGGGTACTGCTCGAGCAACACTTTCCCGACCAAACCAAGCCCCATTTGGGGTGGTTGGCCCCTATTGCCCCTGCCACACCATCCCATACCGACTGACAATAATATTGTGGCATAACATGCCACACCCACTACCCTACACTACCTGACATCTGACATCCGATATTGTTATTGTGTGTGTCTTTGTTCCTACCTCGGTGCCAGCCTCCATTGCCGACTGAACTGACACAATACTTGTCACCTGTGCAATACTAATATGTACTCGTTCTCCCCTATCACCCGACTGGAAGGGCATATGGCATTCGTCTAGTGGAGGTCAAATATCCGTACACCCGGAGCATGTCAACCCACCGGGACACTCGGAATACAACCCATCAGGGTCACCCAAGCACTCAGACTCATGGGAAACGCCTATAAATAGAAGAGTGATCACTCATTCAGGTACGGACTAATTATTTTGTCAAAACTCTATTCTTCGCTTGCTCATCAGTGCCCTTATGACCTAAGTATCGAGTGCCCTTAGCAGACACCTCACTGGTATCCCCTTACTCCAGATGCTTCCCTTTCACACGTGACTAGGCGGAGCATGACAGCGTGAGGATGACCACGTCAAGTGATCCTATCTAGTGTTGTGTCAGATTTTTGGCATCAACACAAGGTGATGTGAGGGAAAAGATATCAAATTCAATTCTTATAGTCTTCCCTTTGTGTGAAATCCAAGGTAATTACAATGGTCTAAAGTTGGTAACCTCTACTTGTGATATCATGTTGTTTACTAATAATACTTAAGCTATTAAGAAGAAAACCGAAATTTGTTTAATAACATAATACGTAATAATAAAATACTAAAAATAAGTAAACAAATGATAGTATTTGGTAATTTTAATATGCCTTTCTGCTCATTACAATTAGGCCCAACAAGTTACTAAAATCAAGGTGGAAGTAGCCACTCAATTAGTAGTAGAAGTCAGTAGACTAGTCTTTCCTTTCATGACTTAAAATGAATGGTGCCAACTTAATATATACTATATATAACGCCCCTATCTGTATGTAGGTGGTGTTTTTCATTTGCCTTTTCATGACCAATAGCTAGCTAGTCTCTCTACTGAGCTTGGCATGCCTCAAAAATCGGCCTTTCATCTAATACTTTGTTTTTCTACAACTATATACAATAAGCCAATGGGAGAATAGGATTAAGTTGTGTTTTGGCCGGCACAAAAACTTATTAATTTATTGTGGAGGGTGGCTAATAACTACACACGCAAAAAATTTAGAGAATTAAATTGGGACGTTAATTTTTAGTATGAGGTTTGCTAGGACTAGTGCTGGGAATTCGGACCGCCCGGCCCGGGTCCATCGGGCTATTGCAAAAAATCGGGCCGGCCGGTCCGGCCCAATTTTTAAATATAAGCCCAGCCCGGCCCGCGGCTTAGAGCGGGACGGGGTCGGGCCGGGCCTAATTTTAAAATATTATTTAATTTTATTTTTTATTTGTAATTTTTGAATAAATTTGTATATTTTTATAATTTAATAATTTATCTTAATATTTTATCTTAGATAAAAATAAAAAATTTATACTTTGTTAAAAAATTTTATTATACTATTTCTATTAATTTTTTTATTTATATTTATATTATAATTGCTTAGTTTACACTTAATAATTATAATATTAGTTAGTTAGTTAACTTAACATTGTAATTAAACTTTTAATTTTAGTTGTTTAAGATTATAATTATTTATCAGTGTTTGCTAGTAGTTAGTAGTTTAATAAAATTAATATATATAAAATTTAAAATAACGGGCGGGCCGGGCCGGCCCATTGGGCTTAAATATTCGAGTCGGCCCGCCGGGCCTAAAAGAATAGCCCAGCCGCCTCTTATTATCGGGCCGGCTTTTATCGGGCCGATATAGGCCGGACCGGGCTGCGGCCGGGCCTAAATTACGGGCCGCGGGCCACCCATTTGGCCCGGCCCAAATTCCCACCTCTAGCTAGGACTTGTCTATGGTCTTAGTTTGAAAATTGGGGACTAGTCTACAGTATATTTACTGTAATTGTTATCTAATACTTTAATGATAAAAAACGCACATATTTTAATGGTTAAAATCGAATCAAACGGTTATGAGAGGTCAATGATAGTCAAGGACATTATTAGTATATATCAATGGTAATTACTAATCTAACTTATTCAAAATATTAGACTAAACTGCTTCAAGTATCGTTATTTTTTCATTGTATTTTTTTATTTTTTGGTGAATTATTTTTTCATTGTATTTGCACTACGTTCTTCGGGGTGGGGGATTCGAATTCTGCACATTTAAATAGAGTTAGATGTGTTACTACTGTTAGATTATGCCTGCAACCAGTACTTACCGCGTCACATTTCCATATATATTTATATATTATATAGAATGTAATTATGACAGTCATCAGTCCTATAATTTAACAACCAAACTTTTTACGTACTCATGATTTCTTTAGATGCAAAGGAAATCTTAGTCCATACTATGTATGTCAATATGAAATGCATGAATTGATTTATCAAAATATATTTGAGTTCTTATAAGCTATGAAACTAAATGACCGTTTATTAAGTCGGGTATAAGACCTTATGATGAAAAGGCAAAATCATGATTTATGATTTTGTTTTGGCCTATGTTAGGCAAGGATAACTCATGACTTGAATAAGACGATACTACAGTATAATAAGCAATATTGAAATTATACTGTGACCGACCGTCATTATAGATGCAAAATTGAGAATAAGCATTGGGACCACTCTAGAATAATTAGAATAATATTTGGAACAAGGAAGACTAAGTAGCTTCAAGTCCTAAGAAAAACCTATATGGGTTCAGTTAAGTGCAAATGAATTATGGATTGCAGTTCATTATTACTGTACTGTTGATAGTTAAAACAGTATTTGTACTATCTATATTATTAAGGAAATGGACTGTATATTAGGAGGGAGTGCAAACATAACCTACTTGGAGGTCAAGTCATCATAAATAATTATTTAATTTTGAGAATTTTTGAAATTATAGAAAGAATTAAGTAGATAAATATGAAATGATTTTGTTAGTTCAACCCTCCACATGGCTGGCCAATATGGGGACTTGGAAGGCCAAATTTTGTATTTAAGGCCAATTATGTAATTTGAGGAGAATTTAAGAAAAAAAATAATTGTGAAAATTTGGAATTTTCACCTATAAATAGGGGTGGATGATGAAACTCAAACCATTTAGTTAGTCTCTCAAATTTCTAGTTCACTTCTCAACTTTTCCTCTCTAGCCCTTGAAAAAAAAATTCTCTCATCCAAGGTCTAGAAGCAATCTTTCCAATCTCTAAAGGTATAATCCTAATCCCTTAACCCAAATGTTCCTTAAGTTTGATTTGAGTAATTTATATGTATTTTAAGATTATGGGTTGTAGAGCATAAGTTCTATTTTTTTTTTCTTATATTATGATCTTTTATGGTTGAATCATGCTTGATCTATCGTAGGTTAACATGGGTTACTAGCTCTAAGTATGAGTTTGATTTATGCTCTATGATAAGTTTTAAGATTATGTGTATGTTATTATGCTTCCATATATTTAAGTATGAAGATTTGATGTATGATGGTTATGTGAATGTTATGTATATGTTGGTTAAGAAATTAACCTAAAAAACAAGTTGGTAAATAAGTAAGTTATCAATATTGTGTTTTTCAAATACACAAGATAAGTGTATGTTTGAATGTTAAGAATGAATCTAACGCACTGCATGTTGATGTGGCTCACGGCTTGATTGTTTGAGGTAGGATGTATGAATTTTTAAACGAAAACAACAAAATACAAACTGCTGGTTTTTGAAAATAAATTGGACAATTTTCTGGAAACCCAATTTTGAACCACTTAAGGCCGAATTTGAAAAAAGTTATAACTGCAAGGTTATAGAACACCGAAAATCTAGGGGGCAACATGGGCAATTTTTGAAAAAAAAAAAGCTATAAAGGCCTCTGTTTTTATCAATTTTCAAAACTGGTCAGTCCAAACACTGTACACGACTAGTATCTTTCAAAAGGAAAAACAGGCAAGCTAAAAATATATTTAAGTTTTGGACAAGGAATCAAAGTTTTAGGTTTCGACGAAATCTACAACTACTGTGAAGAAAATTTTTCTAAATTCTAAATTAATTTAAAGATAAAAATGGATTTCAAAAACTATGCACGGTACAGGAAATTCCTACAGACATCCTTTCAACCAAATTAAAAGGTTATTTTCAAAAGCAATTTTCAAGGTTTTATAATTTTACGACCTCTATTAAAAAGGAATTATGGCTTTAAAAAAACAGTTTTAAAAGATTTAAATCCCCTTGAAATTTCATAAGAAATCTTTAAAATGCAATCTCAAGTATTAAATCAAGATAATACTTTATTTATAAAGATAAGGTATTTTCAAGTAAATAAAGTATTTTCTAAGAAAACAAGGTGTTTTTGAATAAAGTGATTAAAATAAATAAATCAAAGTTACTTGCGAATATAAGTAACAATTCTATGACGGATGGTAGTTGGTTTGGAGACCGATTTATTCTATGAAATATATTATGGTTTGTAATAAGGTAGAATGATTCTTACGTACTATTTGGAAACAGGAATATAACATGTTATTGTGCCCTGCTGGATCGATAAACCAAGAGCATAAAACAACTTGTAAGTACAACCCCGCCTACAGCATAGAAAAAAATATTTTTACTGCTTTGCTTGTTTTTCAAAGCTCATGTATTAATGTATGTAATGCATATGTTTTATGTTTTATTATTGTGGCATAATGAAAACATGTTCACTAATAATAAATCACATGACAAGAACAAAATTTAAGTTTTCAAGTATGAAACAGATATGGTTTAAGTTTTCAAAAATGTTCAAAACAAGAACAAGTTTTTAGGTATTAAAATAAGTTTTCAGGTATTAAAAGCAAGCAAGTTTTCTAGTGTCATACCGACCTGTCACGAGGATGGGTTTGGTCTATGGTTTGAATTAGATTGGACTGACCACCCTAACCACTCCATGGCTGCGCATCATGATACGTACACTCATGTTATATATGAGGCCCAAAAATATGCTAGCATAAGAAAGCATACTTGATTTTCTTAAATAAGCATAATTAGTTCATGCATTCTTTATTAAGATTGTTTTGCGGGAAAAAAAAGTTGTACTTGCTAGGCAAAAGCTCATAGTTTATGTTTATACTGTAGGTAAGCAGCCTACCGGTAATGCATGATACAAGACTGTAGAGAATGATATGGCAGGCTATAAAAACTTTGGGATGGATACCGCTATATGTTTTGTAAAACATGTTTACATTATCTTATGATAATTCAATGATTCAAATATTTAGTATTTAGTATGAATTGTAAGATGTGTTAAAAGAGTTTGAAAATTTAATACTTTAATAAGTATGTGTGTGTGTATATATATATATAAGTGCAAAGTTTGAGTTTGAGTTTTAAAGTGACTTTAAAAAAAAAAAAATCGGTATTTGACAAGGATAAGATTAAGTTTAGGTATGTTAAGTATGTAGTAGTGGCCACGTAAGGTGGGTCGCCACAAGTTTGGATTGGGTAAGCTGTGCAATTCTACATCACTTGGGAATAGATATATGTAATAGTTTATAAGTAAAGAGACCACCTCTTAATAGTATAAGGCATTTTGAGGTAAGCTCAAGAGCAAAACCGTGAAGACATCGTGCCCAGAGCGGATAATATCATACCAAATGGAGGCATAGGTCGTTACAAATGATATCAGAACTATACATAACTGGAAGTGTGGCCAACGAGAATGTTGGGCCTCAAAAGGAGAGGTGATTGTGGCAATCATCAGTTCCTATAAGGAATGGGTAAACTGTACAATCACACATCGCTTGGGAATGTATATATGTGATGGTTTATAAGTAAAAATACTATCTCTTAATAGTATGAGACCTTTTAGGGTGAGTCCAAGAGCAAAACCATAAGGGCACGAGTTCAAAGTGGATAATATCATACTAAAAGAAGACATAGGTCATGAGGATACAAGGCCCAAAACGGACAATATCATACCAAAAGGAGACATGGATCGTTACCGTAATGCTCAAAATTAAGGTGAAAATAACCACTCAATCAATAGTAGCAATCAGTAGACTAGTCTTTCATTTCCCTGTAAAATAAAGGTACCAACTTCATATATACGACGTGCTCTGCCCACATATCTATAGATGTTTTTCATTTGCCATTTCATGGCCAATATTGGCCAGTCTTGGCATGTCGTTACATGTAGTTTCATATGGCCTCTAAAATCGGCCTTCCATCTAATTCTTTGTTTTGATACAACTATAAAAGCCAAGGGAGAACAGTATGAAGCTGTGTTTGGCGCGCACAAAAACGTATTTATTGTCGAGAGGGAGGCCATAATAACTACCAAAAAAAAAAGGACGATATAACCGAAGTTGACGAAAATAACAACCATGAACGACAATATGGTTTTGAAAAATAACCAGATCTTAGAAACGACAACAACTACAAGAAGACATTCCTTTTCAAGAAAACAACATTAATTTTTTAACGACCCACTACAATCTTATGAACGACATCAATGTCAAAGTGTGAAATCTTAAAAACAAAATGGATTATAGAATTGCACAAACATGAAACAACAATAATCTGAAGAAAACATAATATAAAAACGGCTAAGATGTTAAAACAACATCTTTTTAATTCCTATACTTTTAAGCTAAAATGTTAAAAATGATTTGATACGAAAGAGAACAAGGTTAGGAAAAGGCTGAGAATGTATAGTTGCAATAGTCATATAAGGATACACGTGTCTCACGATAAGACCTAGTATTGGTCAAAGAATAAGAAGAAGCAAACAGGTGAAATAGATGTTTTTGGCTAGTCTCCGGATTCTCGGTCCTAGAGATAGAGGGAAGGTTGCATGGCAAAAATTCTTGTGGCAGAAGTGATCTCGCGAGTGGAGGGGGGGTCAACCTTGGGCGAGGTGAAGGGAGACCCATCCTGTGGATTTGCAGTTGAGGGGGCTTGGCTCCCCTGTCAAGATGGCAATGATAGCAAGAAACCAACCCATTGCCTTCCAGCAATTCTGAACCTGTGGGTGCCTTTGTCACGATAGGCATGTGTCATGGCATTGTTCTTTATAATTTGTTTTGTACCAAATTCTTAGGATTAAAATGGGCCATGTCTTCGTCTAGAACATTTGCTTTTTGGTGTGTTCTTTTTGTGTTAAACTTCTAATAAAAGAGGTAGTTTCCCCATCTTCTGGTTTACTTATTGTCCGCTAATTCAATTTTTGACAATGTGTTTATTTGGTTTTCACTAGATTTGATTCTATGTAAAGTGAGTGGTGTCCTTAGTATTACATGGTTCTATCCCTCACTCAATCTGAGATTTTCATCGATTGTAGAATTTTATCAAAAAAAGCCTTATAATGCGTGGAGGTACTTTCACATTATCGAGTTTCACTCATACTATAATTTTCCTTAAGTTAGTATGGGGTTATTTATTCTATTTATAATGTTTGTATCTCTTTAATTCAATGAAATTTCCACTTTAAAAAAATATATATATATATATATATTTTTTTTTTTTTTTTGGTACAAAGATGTTGTGCAGAATAATGTTTTTTATCCAAAAAAATATTGTTTTTTAGTTAGAATACTAATTCCAAAAAAGTCTTCAAAAGAAATAAATTTCCTTGACGATAAACTCGAAAAGATACTTCACGTCCTTCATCATTACGTTAACCCATAAAAAATCTAATGAAGCTTCAGTGAATGTGCGCCATTAGCCCATAGCATTCTTGAGAAGCAATCTCACATGGCTGTCCTCCAAATCAGCCACTACATTTTCATTTTTCAATTTTCAATTTTCTTTATTCAAGGTCAAAAGAAGGATTAGGAATGCCTATATCTTCTACAAATATGGTTCTTGGGGATATCTCCATTATTTGTTTCATATTTAAAACAAAAAATAAAATGTAAGCTACAAGTATGTACAAAACCGTTCTCAATTTATAAGCTGATTGTCCATATTTATTTTTATTTTTTATGTACTCGTAGTCGTCGTTATGGTTGTTTATTAACTCCCCCCCCCCCCCCCCCCCCCCCCCCCCCCCCTCCAGTTATCACATATCATTCCTATAGTCATGGTGTCGTTTTCAGCTCTCTTTTTTTTTTAATTATTGTCGTTTACCGTCAATACATTTTGTTTTCTAGATTATTATTGTCTTATATTGGTCTATTTTTTTAATTGATGTCCGTTTTATGATCTTATTTGTTGACAAATAATGTTGTTTGCATAACTATTCTTAATCTTTTTTGTCAAAAAAAAAAAAAACATTAGTATTGTTTTGTGTTGATGTCGTTTATTGAGGTCGTTGCCCAGCTTCATTGTGTGATTTTCGCTTTCCAATCCATGTCATTTTAATAGGTCTCGTCATTTTTTCATTCAAGCCCTTTTGAACATGCAATTCTTGTGTAAAACTAATTTTCTTTTAATTGCCCCTCTTAATAACGATGTCGTTTCTACGACTTATTGTCGTTCCTCGATCTCTCTTTAAGTTTGGATCTTTAATTTTTTTCTCCTGAATATGAAAATCCAAAAATCAAAGTTTTGCTCTTGAAACGAATAAAATTTATAGTAATTGAAACCGAGATTTGCTTAATTCCCTTTAAAAAAAAAAAAAAAAAAGGGGAGAAAAAGGTCAACGCATAAAGATGCTTCCTTTTAGGCTTAGATTTCTCAAGTTCATGAGCTTTCCCAAATTAAAAATAATAAATAAACAAACTTGTTTTACAAGACTTGGACTAAAAAGTTCTCCCTACAAACATTATTTTCATTATTTTTTGTGACAACCTCTTTTTCATGGATACATGCCTATCAACTCCTCTTCCTTGCATTCTCTAATTGCAATGTCCACTACTCCACCGGCAGAAGAAGGTAACACCTCACAACATTGCCTTCTCGGAGCCCGCAACTGCTCGGAAACCGAAGAGATCGGTATTAGACACGGTACCGTTCATAAGTTTCACTACACTACTTAACTATAGACAATTGAATTTAAAAGGGAAAAAATTATATATGTTTTGCAATGTGGGGAGATGTACCTGTTTGATATCAAGTTCCATCTTATGAGAAAACACCCTGACCTCTTCAAGTTTCCTCGGCGAGCCCGAGTCATAAGAACAATTGACAAGCGATTTTCTGAAGGTGGTTTTGATGCCATTGGATCCAGCCGAGGCCACATCTTCCAGGAAGAAAATGGTGGGACGTCGGCACGGGTCGGGGTGAATCTGTTTGGTGGTGAGAGAATAAAGTCCCGACAGATTTCCTGTTTGTCTCCAACTCTTGAACGTCTCTGGAACGGGAAGAACGTCTGGCAAAAACACATGGTTCCCGAAGATCTGAACAGCATAACCCCATGACACTACAATTGTCCAAGAAAACCATCTGTCGTAGCAAACGCTTTGTTGTAAAAGCCTCTGGGAGTCGACATTTGCGGCCCTGAACAAGTGTCGGAGAGCTTCAAGAGTTGTCATGTTTGGGAAAATTGGATCCGTGTTCTCCAAGTGATGCAGTGATACCAAAGGCCTAACTGGATGTGAAGCCAATAATCCAAACACATCTCCGCCAATGTCCATCTAGTCCAATTCACAAATCCCGAAACGTGAAAAACGAAAAAAAAATAAGCAAATTGAGAATTATGCAGTAGGATATGAAAAAGAACCTTTATCGGTAGTAGGCTGAAAAACAGAGGTTTGAAAGCAAACATGTTGAGAAAGTAACTAAATAAAAACTTCTAACAATATCTAATTTCTAAGAAAGTGATTATTGGTACCTGATGGAAACCAGGCTCAAGAGTTAACCCAACGCCGAGCTCCGTCAAGCACGAGTAGATTCTAGCATCACTTCCATAGAGATGTGGATACCTCTCAAGACATGAATCCAAAACTTTAGCCAAAACTTTAGCCAGAGGGTAACTTATGGCGAAACCCGCCCCTTGGAAAGCCATGCCAAACCCGATTTTCCTGTTAGCCTCAAATAGCTCCGAGTTAGTCCCTATGTAGTACCAAAGCCCGTGATCATACTTGGAGAGAGTCCTGGCCAAATTCTCAGGGAAGAACACCGTGTCATCATCCCCAAACACGAACCACCTCACGTCGGAGTGGTTGAGCGCCACTGCCTCAGAAACAACCCGCGCCACGCGTATCGCTGACCTGACACCCCCACGGTAAGTGTACCGAAACCGCGACGTGTCCTCGGAGATGCACACGGGAGGAAGAGAGGCGTCGTTGGTGAGATTGTGGTGTTCACTAGGAAGGGCTTCTTCGAGAAAAATGCAGCCTCGCATTCGACCCGGCTTCCACCACATCTTGACATAGTCCTTCCTCTTTGGCCAAGAATTCTTGGTGGAAGCAATTCCAAACATAATGTGTTCCAAAGAGGTCGGAGAGTAGACATGATCTTGAGTAGAAGAACTTGTGTCCAAAAGCTTGGAACGAGCAAGAAGAAGAGCCACAAGCAAATAGAGTGTGCACACACATGATGACATTATAAGAAAGCTTGTCAACCGAGAGTGATTATAGTAATTTGCTTTGGAATGTGACTGAGAAAACTGCAATTTTTCTCTCATCTTTTTTTTTTTTCCCCCTGGTTTTTTGTGGGAAGTGAAGAAGGAAGAAGAGAAATGGGTCTTTACTCTTTACGCTCTATACGAGAGGCGTTTACTTTTTTATTTTCTTCTTTTTAGGTACATCTATAGATTGAGTTTTGGTCCTTAAGGAAAGTATGAATTTGTACAACTCAAAAAGTGAAGTCTGCGAGATCCGCGGTATAAACAAAGGCCAACTAGTTTGACGAGAAATAATATTAGTTACATTTCCATGTGTGACAATAAATAAAAATAATAGGTATTTTAGCACCCACGGTCAATGAAATCAACCACTTATGAAATAATAATTTACTCCTTAGGAAAACAAAACTAGTAGATTCATCGAAGAGGGAAAAAATGCCAAGTATTTGGAACTCTAAATCTTCTCCCTCCAAAAAAAGGTCAGCTTCAAACCCTCTTCGTTTCCAGTTTTTGTCGCTGTTAACCCGATTTATTTCTGTTTTGTGTGGTTGTTGTAGTTTTTTTTTTTTTTTTTTAATTCACTTTATGGCTTTTGTCGTTTTTTGCTTGGTTGTTTCGTTGTTCGTGCCATTTGAGCTTTTATGGCCAGCTTTGTTGTCGTATTTGTAATTTATAAATTATATTAATGTCGTTTTCCAAATATTAGTCGTTCTAATATTGTTCTTCTGTTCTTAATCAATATTAAGTCGTTATATGACTTTTCCCCGTTCTACAGTTGTATCATGTATGTTCTGCTTGAATTTATAGTCGTTTTATATTTTTCTTGAAATTAATATCATTTCTTATTTGTGCACTTTTTAACATTCATTTTGTTTTTAAGATTTCATACTTTACATTGATGTCGTTTATAGATTGTAGTGAGTCGTTTAATACTTAATGGTTTTTTTTTTTTTTTTTTGGAAAAGGATTGTCTTTTTGTAGTTGTCGTCGTTACCCATTTCTTGTTGTTTTTCAAAACCATATTATCGTTCATTGTTGTTGTTTTCATCTACTTCTGTTCTATCGTGTCGTTTAGTAATCTCCTTGATTTCTATTTCGTGTCGTTTCTTTATGTTATTGTTGTTCTCATGTATTTGTCGTTTGGATCATGCCAGCCTTTTGTGAGTACTGTCATTTGACAATTGAAAATACCAAAGTATCCTTCAAAGGAAGAAAAGAGAGAGAGCCCTCTATTTGTATTTTTCTACAACAAAAGTTTTTTTTTTTATTTTTATTTTGGGATTTTAGTTTTAAAATAATATATATTTATTTTCTTTTATTTTTTCCCTTGGAGAGCATTTTGTTATTAAATTAGTTAAAATTAAACATCAAACGTTTCAGGATATGAATTTGTTACACACTCTAAATGTCCCGGTAAAAGTATACACAGTAAATAAATGCCATTACACATGGTACATATTTATAAATTTCCTTTTGAAAATAAACAATCGCTTTACATGGCTTGGAACCTAGTTGTGTTTCCCTATATCTGTCATTCTCATTATTCCTTTGTAACAATTAGTTTAACAACTCTGTTAATGTATTTCATTATCGGTGAAGAGGAAATAATAAATTAGAATTCATCATAATCAGTGTTACGAGCTTTGGAAAACAATGGGATCTTCATAAAGTTGATCATTTGTCCTCGGATAATAGCTACTACATCCAATATCCACTTTTTAATTTTTATGAATGCGTGCGTATCAACTCTTCTTCCTTGCATTCTCTGATTGCAATGTCCATTACTTCAACAGAAGAAGAAGGTAACACCTCACAACAATGCCTTCTCGGAGCCTGCAACTGATCCGAATTCAAGACGTTACGAAAATCAGTACCAATTTATAATTTTCATAACAAGCCAATGTTACAATGCTTGAGTAAGCAATTAAGCTAGTAAATGGCATGTGCAATTTGAGGACGTAAAGTACCTGCTTCATGTCAAGGTCTAGCTTATGTGAAAACACCCTGACCTCTTCGAGTTTCCTCGGTGAAGCCGCATCATGAGAGCAATTGACAAAGGACTTTTGGTAGGTTGTCTTGCTTCCATTCCTCCCAAGAGAGGACACATTGTCAAGGAAGAAAACGGTGGGGCGTCGGCAAGGGTCGTTGTGGAGTTCTTTGGTGGCGAACGTATAAACTCTAGCTAGAAAAGTTCCCTTGCTTTTCCATCTCCTGAATGTCTCTGGCGCGGGAAGAATGTCTGGCAGAAACATATGGTTCCCATAGATTTGAACAGCATAACCCCATGACACTACAATTGTCCATGAAAACCACCTGTCATAGCAAATTGTCTGCTGTAAAAGCCTCTGTGAATCAGCATTGGCGGCTTTGAGAAAGTGTTGTAGAGCTTTTGGAGTTGTCATGTTTGGGAAAATGGGATCTATGACGTCCAAGTGATGCAATGATACCAAGGGTGTAACTGGATGTGAAGCCAATAAACCAAACGCATCTCCACGAACATCCATCTGCTCCCATTCATAGATCAAACTAGTAAAAAAAAAACGGGCCATCTCCAATGTACATGTGAATGTCATTGTTATATTTGTCATTAAAAAAAAAGTACGGAGAAAAAAAGACATAATTGTGTTACTATATTTACATTTTGTTATCATTATTAAGTTTTGAAATACCTAAAAATAAACTTTTAGTATTCAAAAATGAAAATATTGTAGATGATGAAAGGAGAAAAATCAAGACCCTGTGCAGAATTAACAAAAATGTGACAGAGACCAGTATTTAGCATTAGAAATAGCAATACTTTGGAGCGTAATTTTCCTACCTAAATGTCAAAATTTGCCATTGAGATGTGAATTTGGTATCACATTACGAATGCTAAAGGTTTAAGAAATTATTTAAAAAAAAAAAAAGGAATGGTACCTGATGGAAACCGGGCTCAAGTGTCAAACCAACACCAAGCTCTGTCAAGCAAGAGTAAATTCTAGCATCACTTCCATATAGATGCGGGTATCTCTCAATACAAGAATCCAAGACTTTAGCTAAAACTTTGGCTAGAGGGTAGCTTATGGCGAAACCCGCCCCTCCAAATGCCATTCCAAATCCGAAATACCTGTTCTGCTCATACATTTCCGAGTTAGTCCCTATGTAGTACCAAAGCCCGTGATCATACTTGGAGAGAGTCTTGACCAAATTCTCCGGGAAGAAAAGAGTGTCATCATCCCCGAACACAAACCACCTCACGTTCAGGTGATTGAGCGCCACGGTCTCCGAAACGACCCTCGCCACGCGTATTGCCGACTGCAACCCTCCCTTATAAGTGTATGGAAACCGCGAGGTGTCCTCGGAGATGCACACGGGAGGAAGAGAAGTGTCGTTATTGAGATGTTCATGATTTTTCGGAAGAGCTTCTTCGAGAAAAACGCAGCCTCTCATTTGATCCGGCTTCCACCACAGTTTTGCATGGTCCTTCCTACTTGGCCAAGCATTCTTGTTGGAAGCAATTCCGAACACGATGTGCTCGAGCGAGGTCGGAGCAAACACAGTTTCAGCTGAAGAGTTTGTGTCCAAAACCTGTGTCCGTACAAGGAACAGAGAGACAAGCAAATATAATATGCACACAGAAGATGAAATAATGAAGAGGCTGGTAAAGCGAGAATAATTGTTTGGCTTTGTATGTAACTGAAAAAATTGCATTTTTTTTTCCCTTCTTTTTTGGGTAAAAGCTTTAGGAAGAGGGAAAGAATGGTGAAGAAAAGAAATGGGATTTTCAAGACAGGCGTCTTCTCTTTTTGTCACATTAACATCTCTTTTAAATAAAATAGGTTGATTTTTAGTATGAAAGAAAAGTTTTGGTTGTACTGCTTGAAGAATTACAAGCGTGATTCCCGGAATAATCAAAGCGTCAGATTTGACAATATAAAATTAGTTATTTACTTCCATTTGTCGCACCAACACATAAGGTAAGTGTTGGAATAAATTAGAAATAAATGAAAAAGAGACAATGGCCAATGAGAGTCGTCCAAGTAAAAGGGATAATTTCAAATGAAAGTCAACAATGGCCGTGGGTTGGGGGACAGTAAACATAGTGTAGGAATGAACTGGTCCGCCATAATTTTTCTTTAACGTGTGGGTTGAATTAATGAGACTACGTTAGGCGGACGCGCTCTCTTTAGGTGGCCAACTTTTACACAGAGTAAATTTTTTTTTTTTTTTTTTTTTTTGGGGCTGAACTTTTGCTTAAAGTTTTGAGTGTTACAATGATCAAAGACCTTTTCCTCCCGGCAACGATTTATTTGACTATTTTTAAGTACGCTAGAGCATAAAAAAGAATGATTCTACGTGGAGAAGTAGAGTGTAAAATAGTACTTATTTTATAGAATAATAATTTTGGAAATATGTAAGACAATAGAATGTATTTATTGTATACAAGTACTATCTAAGTATCAAGTTTCAAATAGTAATATCATGACACCAACTTTGATCATAATTTTTTTAATACCAACTCATGTATCATCGCTTTGTTAGTAAAAACAATCAAGTGATATGACAATATTTTAATCACTTACCAATAAAAAAAAAAAACCCCATATGTCACATAAGTTGGTACTCAAAAGTTAGGATTAAAGTTGATGTCCCTAGTAATTTTCATTTTCAAAAGAATAATATTAAGAACACCAATTATAATCCTAACTTTTTGAAATTAATTATGCAACATTCTTGCATTTTAACACTAGAACAACTGATTAAAAAACCAGTTTTTAATTACAATTAGATTACAAATTTTATATTGTTTGATTTAATAATATTCTGATGCAATGTTGAGACATGCATAGTCTCCATAGGAATACCTCACCGATAAAAGTGCCCTCGTAAATGAACTTGGGCCAATTACTTAAAAACGTTAAAGAGTTGAAAATCAGGCCAATCCAACAACCTTGTTCCGCCAACTATCGAAAAGTAAACAAGGACGCTACCAGACTCTAACCACTCAGTGCCAGACTTGTTTCACTGAACAACCTAAAAAACGCAGCCACAACAGTAACAAATAACAAAAAAGAAAAAAAAATAAAAGAAGAAGAAGAAGAAGAAGAAATCAGAATGGTAAGTAAATAATAAAATTGCAAAGGAAGAAAAGGACAAATGCAATCTCGAGTGCAAAACTCTCCAAAGCCGTTGCCTATCATATTGGCTTTGGTCTAAAAGGATTCGCATCTACTGCACCACAATCTTGGCATGTGGCTTTGCAAGTAATTCTTTAGATCTCAATGCAAATGTCTCGTCTCGTCCCACATTTGTAACATCGATAGCAAGATCCCACGTTGTCGTCAGATCCAAACTAGACTTTTAACGGAAAGTTTATCTAGGACCAAACACCAAAAACCTTCATAGGCAGCAAAGTTTTGCGATCACTTCAAAACTTCATTTCTTCTTTCCAGCGAATCACAAGGCTTTTTCTCCATTAACAATCAACATTTATCTCTCCTGTTTGGCAGAAAAGGAGACGCTCGCATTAGTAAATGCCGGCCAAACGTATTGAGACATAACTTATGTGTGCTGCTTGGACAACACTTGAAGGTAACATTTATTATTTTGAATCAAAGATTAAATGAGAACCATCGTTTATTCATGTATTTCAAACTTGCTTACAGGGACCACTAACAATCAATGCTGACAAAAATTTCAATCACTGAATCTTTAGATATGCATCGCATTCAATATACTTTCATACAACACAATACCGTTGCAAACGACATAAACCAAGCAGCAAGAATAAGGCTGCTCATCATGAGTGTTAGAAGCAGATTACCAATTCATACCCTGTATATGGTGATGGATAGTTGACAAGGAACATATACATTCAAAGAAATTCAATCTGTAAGGAAAAAGTAACGAGACACAAATAACAGCCATACAAAGTCTACTTTCAATGATAAAGAATTCCAGATTGAGTTTCTTTTTTTTGCTTGAGATGAAGTAATTTCATGCTATATGGTTCTATTAGAACGCAGGTAACAACGAGCTACAGCAGGAAGTTCAATTCAGCTAATTCCGTTTTGAGGAGGGAAGAACATCATGTTATATACACGGAAATCTACTTTAATTGGAGGCGTTTTAGTGTTAAAAAGCAGAAACAGTCATCTAACTGGCATTCTGAATTATTCTTTTCTAAGAAGTTCCAAACATAATCACAGGAAAATAAATCACCTCACTATTTACCTTACGAACTTCAAAAGAAGATAACAACTGGTTTTAAGCACTCTTACATTTGCACTTCATTTCAAAAATGTTCCAAGCAAATATTCCAATACCGAGCTAGGAGTGCATAGAAATTAATTCATCACCCCGACATCGCCGAATGTTAATCACCATTGTTTCATTGAAAAAGGGCAACATGTCACAGCACTGACGACGCATAGCCTTCATCTGGAAATGAACGCGTAGACATTAACACGACAGAAGTTACTTGAACTGACTAAACTATGAATGAAAAAGAAGGAATATATTAAAATTTTGTACCGTACCAGTTCAAATTATGATTACCTGTTCAACATCTAGCTCTAGCTTCTTTGAGAACACTCTAATGTATTCCAGATTTTTTGTAGCATTAGCTTTGGGGCAATTCCCTGCATTGTATCTTGCATAGTTGCTCTGAATACCACTCTGATCAGATACAACACTTTCCAGGAAAAATACCGCAGGTCTCTTACATGCATTTTTAGGAAAGTCTCTTGTCTTAAACATATAATGACTTGCATCAACATTAACACTTCTCCTCCATGGTGTAAAGGTTTTCTCAAGTGAAAGGAGATCAGGAAGAAGTTCGTTGACTTCAAACACCTGAATAGCATAACCCCATGATACAGAAACAGTCAATGAACGCGAAATATCATAACAGACTGTCTGCTGCAAAATCCTGGCAGAATCAACATTTACAGCTTCAAAAAGACGCTCCAAAGCTTGGGTTCTGTTTGTTGTATTAGGGAAGATCGGATCCACGACATCCAAATGATGAAGTGACAGCAAAGGTGACAGTGGATGTGCAGACAGCATTCCAAACAAATTCCCACGCATATCAACCTGATCAAATACAGTAAAATCACGAATTGCATGCGAAAGATCAGCACCCACCAAACAAATTTTCTCTTGATTTGAGAAAGCAAGCGAGCACTAGATTAAGTACTAGGAACAAGTAACAATTAAGTTTTGACCTTACATTGGGCCACAACACAAAGTAAAGGTAAAAAATTACTCAAACAACAGGAGTCCAATTTTTCATGGGCTTATGCGACTGCTCAGCCCCGAGTGGCAGATTATCTTTTAAGCAATGCAGAAAAGTAGTAAATAGTTGCTGCAAGTGAATTACACGCGAGAAAACGGCATGCTGGGCAAAACATGTTATACAAAGTTTTATCGAAGTTTAACTGTTTACAATTTCCAATTGACGGTTTTCGCCGTAAGAGGTTCAGTCTGCCTTACTTCACCAAATCTAAAATCCATCAGTTTCCCAAACTAAAATGCAATCCGGCATCTCGATTAAGTACCTTAATTACAAATAATGCACATCTTTAGAGTTTAGACCTTATCAAGATACTAGTTCAATAGAGCAATTACTCTTCCAGCAAAACAATGGACCAACAGATATTAAAGAGCAAACTTTTTGTCCATAATGCAACCAAAAAAGTCCTACCATCTTAAATTTTAGCAGAATTATCAATGAATTGGATATAAATCTGGTCCATAATTCTCCAATATACACAAGCTATAAAAACTCAAAGGAAACAAAATCTGTACCTGATGAAACCCCGGTTCATGAGTCAAGCCAACGCCGAGCTCCGCCACGCAGGCGAAGACCCGAGCGTCGCTGCCGTACAAGTGCGCGTACCTCACCAAGCAGGAGTCGAAGACCTTGGCCAGAGCCGTAGCAAGGGAGCTGCTGATGGCGAAGCCTCCGCCGCCGAACGCCATGTCGAACGAGTACTTAACATTCTGCTCGTAGCTCTCGGAGCTGCTCCCAACGTAGAACCACCTCTCGTGGTCGTACTTCGACAACGTCCTGACCAGGTTGTCGACAAAGAACACCGTGTCGTCGTCGCCGAACACGAACCATCTGACGCCGGGCTCGCCGCGGTCAACGGCCTCCTTGACCACGCGTGCGACGCGGATCGCCGATCGGAGGCCGCCGGGGAAGGTGTAGGGGAAGCGGGAGGCGTCCTCGGAGACGATCACCGACGGGAGATCGGGATCGAATTGGGATTCGAGGCGGTCGAGGAAGACGAAGGCGCGCGTGGATTGGTGGTGGTACCAGAGGCGGACGTAGGGCTTGCGGCGGGGCCAGGAGCGGGAGGAGGAGGCGACGGAGAAGAGGAGGTGGCGGCGGCCGGTGATGGAGACGGTGGAGGGGAGGGGAAGGGGGAGGTGGGGAGGGTGTTGGCGGAGGAGGAGGAAGAGGATGAAGAGGAGGGAGAGGAGCAAGAGGAGGGTCTTGAGGCGGGAGGGAGTGAGGAAGGGGATGGGCATTCCTTGGCGTCGGTGGTTGTTGATGTGACGGTGGAGCTTTTGCATTACATCGGAAGCCGGAGAACGATCGGCGAACGGCGGCGATTGCTGTGGCTCGTCACTCGGTGAAGCCGTGAAGGTGACGGGTTTGATTGATTTCTTTAACCACACTCTTTTGTTTTTTCTTTCTTTTTTTTTATTTTTTATTTTTATTTTTTGGTCTAACAGGAGTAAAGGAAAATTTGTTTACTACCATAAAAAATATGAAAAACAGGTTCTGAGCAAAGAGAAAGAGAAAATAAAGGGAAAACAAAAAAGTAAGTGTTCCAAAAAAATTGAAAAAATTACCATACTAATCACCTTTTTTTTTTTGTCAAATTACATAAATTTTTTTATTTTTTTTAAAATAAAATTCAAATTTTATATTTTTAAAAATTAAATATGATATTACTGTTAAATTATATCTGTAATCACATAGATTCATCATTCTTATTAACAAAAACATAATTGTTTCAAAAAAAAAAAATTCCTATATAATCACTTTTTTCATATATTTGTTAATATAATATAAATTTTTCGTTATTGATTAATATAACATAAATTTTAATTTAATTTTATGTCGATTCTAATGTTAATGTTTTAAATTATATTAATGTAATGATATTTACTGTGAAAGAAAATAAAAAATAAAATGGTTAGTGGTGTTCTGCAGCCTTTACATCCAAACGACTTGCCGTATTTAGTAAGCAGATTTGATGCCAACAAAGAAAAAGACGACATGCCGTACACTATCTCCAAGATTTTATTATTATTATTTTTCCTCTCTGCAGGATTCTTCCTGTGAGATTAGAAAAAGACATAATAATATATGTTTTTTATAATATACTAGTTAAATAACGCTGAGAAATAAATAAATAAATAAAGTAAATAATATGCATGAAAGTTTGTGTATACAAACAAAATAAAATAAAGTAGAGGAAAAAAAATTCATGTGACGATCATTAACCGTCACATGATGATCACTGAAATATGGACGAAAAAAATATATTCACTCTTTGATATATAAATATATATTTATAATATTACTAATAATACATAACTATATGTACTATATATATAAGAAGGGAACAAAAAAAAAAAAAAAAAGCAGTGAGCATAACCAAATCCATCATTCATCCTTTTAAATAAAGGGAAGTAGATTTTGTTGTCCTCCAGATAGAAACAAAAATGTGTCGAGAAGTTTGAGAATGAATCTTAGGGAGTAGGGATCATTGTATCTTATAATTTGAAGTAGTCCATCTGCCTATGATCCAAATCAACATTTGAAAACAAAAAACTCGTCTCTATTAAAATCCAATCCAAAATACGGATGATAATGGAATAGGTTCGACATATTATATTCTTCCACTCAACTCACTCCACAAAAAAAATACATATATATATATATATATATATATAATATTCATCCCCGTTTTTGAGGAATGGGATGGGTTTTCACTTTTCACATCACATATTTGGGATATATGTGAATTTCTCGTA
The DNA here is from genome assembly GCA_025413025.1 of Ficus hispida. Taxonomy (NCBI): domain Eukaryota; kingdom Viridiplantae; phylum Streptophyta; class Magnoliopsida; order Rosales; family Moraceae; genus Ficus; species Ficus hispida. The sequence goes on from CM046365.1 coordinate 22,023,513, forward strand.
TTTCCAATTAATTATTTTAATTTTATATTAAAGATATATGAAAATTAGAGGATAGAAAAGGGGGATTTTTTTTTTTTTTTTTTTTTGAGTGCCTTGTGCTATGTGAGCATGTGAGCCTAGCAAACCCAATACCACACACAATGTACCCTTTTTTAATTAAAGGGGACTTCTACAATAGGGTAAGGCTATTTTACCTTATAGATGGTGTAAAAATTATTGACTAGTAGATTTGATTTTGATGGTCTAGATATCATGTGCACAAAAAATCTATTATGTGCTCAACTACATGTGATTAGAAGACAATCACCAATTTAAAAATTTTTTTTAAAAAAAAATCCTCCTTCCAATTACAAAACGCATTCTTTATTTAAAAAAAAAAAAAAAAAAACAAAACCAAAAAAAAAAAATGTTAGTAGTTTTCATTCATCCTATTCTTGTCGTTTCAGAAACAAAATGACTCTTTGTTTAATTAAACATTTTGTTCCTTTGTATAAAAATGACGGTCCATATTTTCGAAATGACATGCTACATAGAATGAAAACGACATGTCGTATGTATAAAAAGGCTTTCTTCCAATTTATAAAACGGCATGACGTTTTCTCATAAAAAGTTTGTTGTTCTTTCATGAATCAAAACACGTGATTTCTGTTCGACGTTTTATTTCTTACAATTTTTTAAAAACGACATGTCGTTCTATTTCATTTGTAGTAAAAGCTGTGTCGTTTTGTTTCCGAAAGTTTGTTGCCACTTGCTTTAGCCTTTACAAGCAGCAATACGAAGTTAGAAAGTCAAGAAAACGCCATTTAACTCTTTCTTTATGTCAAGCCTTTATTTTTATTTTTATTTTTCCCGTATGCGTGTATTTCAAGGAACAACCAGTCCTTCCACAATACCTTCAGGTGTCGAGAATTGAAAAGATAACTCGTTTTTTTGAAATGTCGTTGTTGTTTAGAACATGGGTTTTCTACATAAGCACCATGTTGTCTGCGGATATACATACGGAACGACATCAAAATTGAGAATTTTTTTTTTTTTTTTTTAAGAGAGCAACATGAAAAACGACAGTTGCTTAGCATTGGATCTTGTCCACCTAGCACTATCCACCTCCAGCCCAGGCCACAAGGCACTTGGCCCAAGCCACTGACATACATGCAGTCCAAGAAATGAATCATTCGATGTGGCTTCTAACTTCTGAATATATATACATATATATATATATATATATATTGAACTTAAATATTTATAATAAATAGTAGATTTCAAAATATTTATAAAAAATTTACTAAATAAATCATCTACCTAATAAATTTTTTATTTACAACTATTTACTTTAAATATTTTAAAATCATGCTATTCAGTTTATTTAACTTCGTAAAAAATATATATATATATATATTTTTTACTATAACTTATGTGAATTTAATGTGCGTACTACATGGGTTGAACATAATTTTAAAAGTTGGAACTGAGTTGAATTAAATGTACGTTTGATAAGGTGTTTGAACTGTTGAAATTATATACAATTTAAATATATATATATCCCATTTAGATTTGTATATGTAAAGTTTTGGATTTGTGAAATTTGAGTTACAAAAATTGTGAAAAATAAAACTGAGATTGACTTTTTAAAAAAAGATAAAAAAGAATTAGATTTTTTTTAGATTTAGATTAAATTGAACCTTAGGTCCGAACACACTACATTGTAATGGAATTGATCAAGTGCCCTTTCTTTGAACTTTGAACAGATGATACATTTCGTAGCAAATTCCAGTCAGACGACCCCAAAAGTAAGGAATTTTCAACTAAAAGATGTAAACCAATTTAAATGTATTCTTTAGCATACCAATACCAGGGATAGATAAAAATAAAAAATTTAAAATTTAAAAATGGTTCAAGGCCAAAAGTTAAGCTCTTGTTGGACAAAAAAAAGCTGAAGAATTTTCTTCGTGCTTCCTTTAGTAGAATGAAGCAAGCAATCCACATTTGTTCTGTTGAAGAAGTCGATTTTGTGAAATTCTCGCATGTGACTCACTCGTATCTGCCGCGCACAGGGATACGGAAGTCGACAGCGCCACAAAATGTTTTCTAACACGAGTACTACACGACCCAACTATCAACTATACATCAATATTGCTCATTAGTCTGGCTATACAAGTTAAATAGTTATTCAACGGTTTAGGTTAAAATGGTTATAGATTAGGGCAGAGATTAGACTATTTCTGGATTTAGGGTACGATACATACATGGAGAGAAAGTACATTTTTCTTGTCTTTGATAAGTGATGTCTTTGGTAATTGAACAGAATAGTATATTAATAATCTGATTTTCCATCACCCTACTAGCTACGAGAGAATCATTTCTATTAAAAAAAAAATCAATAATAGGAGTAATAAATTGTAGCATGTTCACTAAAAAAAAAAAAAAATTCCTTTTATAACCTATTATATACTAAAAAAAATTAGCATGCTTAATACAAAAGTGAAAAAATAATTGTATTAGTTACGAGTTTTTACCATTATAGCTAAAAGTTCCAACAATATCATATATCGCGACTTATAATGAAAATGAAAAGTTGTTAGATAAAAATACTATTTTTTGTACCAATATAACTATTGTTGATGGTGTAATTATTCTCGGTCTACAGACCACCTATTCACCAGGGAATGAGGCACGCGAGAACTAGTAGGCTCTTTTGCCCGCCCAATAAAGAATATTTGACCACCCAACGAGACCTGACTAGACCAAAGAAGTCAGATCGTGATTACAAACGGAGTCCCTTCTTGCGTCATCGGGTTGACCTACCGGCACTTCCATTGAGCTAGTGAACCCGAAATCACCTCTCCTTTGAGAATCTAACCACAACTCAGTCCCTTTGAGAATAGTCAGCCCAGGCTACCCTTGTCACGCCGTCCTGTAGCAGCTGACAACCTTATTATGGCAGGGCGTGTCACACCCACTACTCTACACCACCGAACACTTGACATCCAATACCTGTCACTGTACCTGTTCTTGTCCCTACTCCGACGCCATCCTCCACCACTTAACCGAACTGATATAGTATTGGCCGCTTGCATCAGTATTAATGACCTGCACTCGTATTCCCCCATCACCAAAATGGTAGGGCACGTGGCATTCATCTAGTGGAGGTCAAGTATCCGTACACCCAGAACATGTCTACCTTCCGAGAGTATTCAGAATACCACACATCAGGGTCACCCGTCTCGAGAATGCCTTAAGAGTGAAATACACGTTAGTTGTATTTTATTTATTTTGAATTAATTAATAATATATTTGAGGTTTTTTTATTACATCTTTGTTATATTGTCCTCATTTAGATTTATATATTAAAGTAAATGTAAGCTAATATGACTCATTGACTATTTATATTTAAACTGCTCTTGGTAGGATTACGCGAACTCTGAATGTGAGGATGGAAAAGAGAATACCCCAACCCCCAATTTATAGGGAGAGTTTTTTTTTTGTGGGGGGGGGGGGGGGGGGGAGAGAGGTTGGGAACGGAAACACAGAATTCGAAGGGTCTCACTGACCTCCCACCAACCAAGAAACGATACACGGCGTGAAGCTGCCACATGTCAGAAACTTTTGAAGAAGATGCATCTGACCAGAATTAGTGAAACTGAGTTTGACTTTTAAAAAAAAAAAGATAAAAATAAATTAGATTTTTTTATATCTGAATTGAATTAAACCATAGGTCTAAACACACTGCATTGTAATGGAATTGATCAAGTGGCCTTTTTTGGTACTTTGAACAGATAAGAGAAATCTCTTGGACCTTTCGTGACAAATTCCAGTCAGATGACCCCCCAAAAGAAAGGAATTTTCAACTAAAAGATGTAAACCCGTTTAAATGTCTTCTTTAGTATACCAATACCAGGGATTAAAAAAATAAAAAATACAAAAAAATGGTTCAAATTCAAAAGTTAAGCTACTTGTTGTTGGCCAAAAAAAAAAAAAAAACCTGAAGAATTTTCTTTGGCTTCCTTTACTAGAATGAAGCAAGTAATCCACATTTGTTTTGTCGAAGAAGTCGATTTTGTAAAAATTCTCGCATGTGACTCACTCGTATTTGCCGCGCACAAGGACAAGGAAGTCGACCGCTCCACAAAATATTTTCTAACACGAGTACTACACGACCCAACTATCAACTATACATCAACATTGCTCATTATTATGGCTATACAAGTTAAATAGTTATTGGTTACGATCGTTTACCATTATAGCTAATAGTTCCAACAATCCGGAGATGTCATGTATCACGACTTATAATGATAATGAAGAGTTGTTAGAGAAAAAGACCATTTTTTGTACCGACACAACTATTGTTGATGGTGTAATTGTTCTCGGTCTAGAGACCACCTATTCATCGGAGAACGAGGTATGCGAGAACTGATAAGTTCTTTTGCCCGTTCCATGGAGAAGAACCGACCACCCAATGAGACCAGACTAGACCAAAGAAGTTGGATCATGATTGCAAATGGAGTCCCTTCTCGGGTCACCAAGTTGACCTACTGACCCCTCTGTTGAGCTGCTGAATCCCGAATCACCTCTCCTTTGAGAACCTCAAGCAGATCACTATCGGACAATAATATACTAGCCTGAGCAATACTTTCCCGACCACAACTAAGTCCTTTTCGGAATGGTCGGTCCAAGCTACCCCTGTAATGCTGTTATGTATCGGTTGACAACCATACTGTGACAGGGCATGCCACACCCACCACTCTGCACCACTTATTACCTGACATCCGATACCCATCACTGTACTTGTCCTTGTCATTGTCCCTACTCCGGTGCCACCCTTCACCACTTGACCTAACTGACACAGTATTAGTAGCCTGCGCCAGTACTAATGACCTACAGTCGTGTCCTCCCATCACCTGAATGGTAGGGCATGTGGCATCATCTGTTGGAGGTCAAGTATCCATACACTCGGAGCATGTCTACCCACCGGGACCACTCGAAATACAACCCATTAAGGTCATTAATGGACCCGAACTTGTGGAAAACGCCTCTAAATAGAGGAGTGTCTTGCTCCCTCAGTTATGGACTAATTTTTCTTGTCAAAACTCTATTCTTCGCTTTCTCATCGGTACCTTTACTGACTTAAGCATCGGAATGCCATTAGCAGATACTCCACGGTGTCCCCCTTACTCCGAGATGCTTCTCTTTCGCAGGCGACTAAGCGGAGCACATAGTACAAGGCTGATCCGTCAAGTGATCCCATCTAATGTTGTGTTAAAGATTTTTGGTATATTCTCAAAGGGCTAAGAAAATATCAACTATTTATTAGTGATAATTTAATATGACATTAAGAAATGGGAACTATTGAGTTTTTTTTTTTTTTAATCTAATATTCAAACCACCAAAAGGTAGTGAGAACATTATCATATGAGTTCCCACGTCTCACCAATAGGCAGATTGGCAGAATTAAAAGCCTCTTTCCTAAGCCATGCATTCTTCCAACCATCAGAAAATAAAACTGTGGCAGCAGACGTTTCCTATTATCTTCCTCCTTTCTTTTTTATGTTTTTTACATTTATGAAATTGAATGAAATTCGGTGGGGGATTTAATTCTGATCAAATTATGAGAGTCTAGTGGCCTGGTCTGTCTAACGAGTGGTTTTTGATTTAAAGAAAGAAAGAGAGAGGGGGGAAAAAAAAACCCAAAGTTAGACACCTATTTTGTCCAATAGCTATTGAATATTCTAAATATTTGTTAGTCACAAGCTCGGATCGAATGGCAATCATGGCATATAATAAGAGCTCCAAACAAGCTTTCAAGTTTCAACCATACATGTGGACTACGGCATCCACCGCTAGATCAATTTGTGGACAAGGACATCTATTCTACTCCTGTCTATTTTTCTTTTCTTTCTTTCTTTTTTTTTTTTTTGGTTTAAATTTTTATTTTTAATTTTTGGGGGGTCTAAAAAAGAAATGAAATTGCGTATAGAAGGAGTGTAATAGGAACAGGAAAAAACCAAATGGGGGGTCAAATCACTTTCCAAGTTTTTCTAAAACTCAACTTGTCCTACGTGCAAAGAACCCAATGTAATTGGTGGGTCCTACATTTTGTAAAGGACTTTAATTCTTGGCCATACAAACAAGTGTTTCTTCTTTGTTAATCTATAATTGACTTGGTAACCACTCAACAACAAAAAATCAAAGGCCAATTCCCACCCGTCCCTTCAAGCATCTCATAAAGCTTTATGGCTCTTAAAACCTTTTTTTTTTTTTTTTTCTCTCCTTTTTAATATTTATTTATCAAAAATTAGTGGTGTTTGTTGTCACAAATTTTCTCTTTGTGAGAGAATTACTTGAATAGCACCCCCCCCCCCCCCCCCCCCCTTTTTCTCATTAAGAATCATATCAAAACCCCTCCCATTTCGTACAAGATTTTGTAAGTCTCTCAAGTATTTAGCAACCACAGATCTTATAATATAAAAAGAAGAGGTGAAAAAAAAAATCTTTTTTGAAGAAAAGAAAGAAAATGACACTCATTTTGTCACGTAGTGGGTGTGGTTGTCATAATGGTAAAATTCTAGGAAGGAATTCATCACATATCTCACCTCCAATGGCTCCAACTAGATGTGAGCCCAACACCCCCCCCCCCCCCCCCCCCATTTGACACTTCTTATAAATTGACCCTGCCCTTCCAACATCTTGGCCATTGCACATTTTAGCTTGTTATTACACACCCCCACAAAAAGGGGGAAAAAATGTGTAGAGGCGTGGAAGAGCACAACAACCAAGGCGGCTTCTCCGAACTCCCTAATATTCCCAAGGAAGCCGCTCTGCATCCACGGCAGCTGCGTCGGCCTAATGCTAGTACCGTCACATGTGCAGTGATATCCTGCGAGCTGTGCAGCTCGCGGGCGACGTTGTATTGCCAAGCGGACAACGCGTATTTGTGTAGGAAATGTGACCAATGGGTTCATGGGGCTAACTTCTTAGCCCGCAGGCACGTCAGGTGCTTCCTATGCAACACATGCCAAAAGCTCACGCAGAGATATCTCATCGGAGTTTCGACAGAGGTGGTTCTTCCGACACTTGTTAGTAATTCCTCGGAGAGAAGCCAGTGTCAAACGTTTGAAACAACAAATTGCTCAACTAAGCTAAAGTGGCCGTTCCTCTTTCTTTGAGACTCTTCTTGTAGTTTTCCTTCTTTCTTTTCTTTTCTTTTCTTTTCTCCTTCAAGGTCCTGACGTGATTAAAACTGTACCTTGTAATGTTGATAGTTAATCTATAGAGAATGGGAATCTTTGTATTTGGGGTCTTGAATATATTCTGAACATCTAAAAGGTTTCTACTTTCTATGCACCTTCTTGGTCGGAAATGATACTGAAACGGAGATGGACATCTGAGTATGCAAAAAAAATAAAAATAAAAAAATTCATGCTTCATTTTCTTTTTGAAATATTGGTGATCATATAAGAAGAAAATATAAAGAACAACGTAGTATTTTTGTTTCGTGACCCCAAATACTGGTCTAATAACATCTAATGTGATAAATTTAATATCTAAGCCATTTTTTTAAATAATAAACACTCTTCATCTCCAAAACTAAAAAGGCAATGAAGTAGAATTGTGATCTGGAATGGTATATCTATATATATATATATATAGATATATAAAAAAGGAAAGAAAGAAAGAAAGTTTCTCTAGATCGCCGGTTAAAAAAAAAAAAGTGCTCAGAAATTCTAATGCCCTTCAAGAAAATATGCACCCATACTACCTTCTGTCTCCTGTTAAAGAAAATCCAAAAAAGAAAAGAAATGGTAATTTATTTATATAAAAAAAAAAAAAGAGCACCAAAACACTTGAAAGGAATGATGTTTATGGAAATGGTAATGTTAGGTGATTAACAACAAACTAATGAGTGTGATGTGCAGAAAATTTTCATGCAATAATCCAGACAACTGGTTTTCTTGAAATGCAATGTGAATGGAAGTTTCATGACTAGTCCCTGTCAAACCTCAAAGTTTTCTTTTATTTTTATTCTTTTATTTAGTCTTAAAAAGACGATTAGAAACTGTAATTATGAAAACACAGGTAACTAATGTGGACCATAATTTTTTTCTTTCGCTTAGAAGAAGTTTGAGAGAGGTGGCGGCAAAGAAAGATAAAGAGTACGAAAGGAGGGACCAAAAAATTACGTGAATGAAGGATCACCACTAGAGCCTCTTCACCAGTTATGTTGTGACTTGTGTCGCCTGTTTTAACAACAGTTTAAATTTTGCTGATTTTAGTACGAGACATGCTTTAGTCAGCAACTTTGAGAAATATCTGGTTTTTTTTGGGGTTATGCGTCATTGATTTTTTTTTTTTTGGTGGATGGTTATGTGTCATTTATTTGCAGACAAAGAAAAAAAAAAAAAAAGTTTTGAATCAAAATTGATTTGGGATAATGGTTACAAAAGAACCATAACAAATTGAGAAAATTGTGGGAAACACTTGTAACGAGTGATAGAGGGGCGGAATACATGGTTGATGAACGCTGAGCAAACAGCTATAGTTTGTAGAAAATCTGCCGACATGTATCTCAGATACTTTTTAAGTTTTGTGGTGACAAAGAAAAAGGCAAAAGTGACACTAAATTATGGCACGTACAATTTCTTTTTTTTTTTTTCCCCCCCTTTAAATTTTTATTAGCAAATATCATACTACACGCACATACATACATATACACATACGTCCATATGCACAACATGAGCAAGACTATTTGATGAAAGTTGTAGTGAAGATAAAGAGGAAAAGATATCTGGTTTCCTTAGTGGTGAATTGCAACTCTGTACTAAAACTAGCTTCCGTTCAGAAACATGGGAGGGATATTTTCATCATCATTATCAAAGAAAAATTTGAGCATAAGAAATTTACAGCTCATATAGCGGCTATACCAAAAACCTGGTATCGATGATCGTCGTACTATGCCTTCTCTTTTACTTAACCAAAAAGAAGCGATTCATATGTTTCCATTTTACAAAATGAACACTCTTTCCTTGTCTTCATATGTGGAACAAAATTACAATGCTAATTTCAAATTTAATTTTGTCCAAGATATCGAAGTATTACTACTTTCTTTGTCTCTCCTCCTATGTAACTTCTTCTTAATGAAATTTAGACAGATGAAGTAGTACTTCTTCATAAACAAGCTAAAAATTTTTAGCCCTTTGTTCAAGAGGCCACAAATTGATCTACATAGAAGATCCAAAATAAATGGTAATGAGTCCTATCAGCTGAAATGAGCTTTTGTTTCTCCATGGTCATGAATCATGACATCTCCGATGGAACCAGATTTGCTGGCTGTAAACATAAAAATGAGACCTGGTCTTGCAAATTGAGGAACATAAATCTGGATGATAATAGTCAGAAGTCCCTTGTCACTGGAGGGTCATAATCAATTTCCTCTCCAGCTTTCACAAATCTGCCTTTTACACGTTTTCTGGTATCGGCTCTGGCTTTGCGCGAGGCATATCTTATTTGTTTTCCAAACCTGCTCAATATGGATCAAAGAAACTATTAGGAGATAAAGAGGTAATGCATGTCCAAAGGATTCATTGGCTAACACAATGTGCACTTCCGACATACAACAATTTTTTCCATATTCATACATGTAAATTCTAGTTTTATCTTAAAAAGAAAGAAATTAATAACTGACCAGGATAAACTACTATCAGATATAACAAATTGCTCTACTATCAAAGGCAACAAGATCAAATCTACGTCATGACCAGACTCGATTTTACCAACTGGATTCTGATAATTTCACCATGTCTAAAAGCCAATGAACAAAGACATCTCTGTTGAACACTTTCTGGAGACCAAACCTTTTCCTTTTCTTTTGTATCACTAAAGAAGCATTGATTTCAAGTTAACCGGTACTAAGAGCATAAACAACATAGCATAAATAGAGAGAGTGTTGAGATACATACATTCGGGTTTTCTTTTTCTCATTATATCTCATCTTAGCTTTGTCTCTGGCTTGAGGGCAGGTAGCATCCAAGGATGAGTCCCAAGATTCTCCTCCTAGAAAAACTGGGTGTGACATCACACAATCTTGATAATCAGCGGCGCTACTTTCTCTTGTGAGGGACATGCCTGAATGGACTTGGCCATTAGGAAATCCCATATTAACATTTCCGTGGCTATTTGGATTCATCAGTAAGCCATTGGAACTGCCATTCACTGCCTGATCCATTGTGCTAGCTGATCCACCAACATGAGAGGGCTGAAAAGTCATGCAATCTTGCTGACCTGACGACGATACCTAAAGAATTACCAAGGCTTAAGCACATAAGAAGAGATGATACGAATTAAAGCCCCAAGTATTTTACCAATGAGAACAATAAGATAAAGAAAAAGCAATCAAGCACACACAGTCGTTCACTCTCAATGTGAGAGCTACGTTCACTTTCATCATTGCAGAACTTCACTATAATGAAGAAAATAAAACTTAAAAGAGAATCACAGTTATCAGTGGGAGAACCATAAAATCCTTTAGCATGTGTGCTAACTTGCATACTGTAATAAGTTATCACACTATCCGCTTCGAGCATGTGTTCTATTATCATGGTAAAATAAAAGGTATAGTGTTATATTATCACACTAACACATTGCATAAGAGCAGATTTAGGAGAGACTTAATTACCTCTATAGCATTTTCAGTAGGAGCGTTGGACTCGGTAACTGATTGGTTTTTCTGATCCATTAATAGCCCTTTCATTCCTCCATCCTCGAACTGGTATCTGGAAGGACCCTGTGAAGTGCAGCTGAACATCTCATTACCATTTCCATAGTTCATCGAAACGTCGTTCATTTTGAGGGTTCTGAATAGATCATTGCCATCATGAATCCTAAGATCCTTAAACTTTGAAAAACCCTGCAAGTAAAGAAAAACCAAATGTGTTTATGAGAATTATAATTGGAGACTTTGGTGATGTGTAAATTGCATTGTGAGACTATACTGACAGAGTTCTTTTAATAAGAACAGTAAGTCTATACAGCAAAAACGCATTTTACAATGACATGCATTACCATATATACATATATATATACATATAACAAATCTCACTATAATAGAAATGGAGACATATAATGCACCTTGCATAGAATTGACTCCTCAGCAGATAAAGGTGTCTGATTTCCGCAATTCCCATTTGGCGGGACGATGGAAGATGTTCCTAGCCAAGGCTCAATCTTCACACAAGATTCTGAATTACGCAACTTGGAAAGCACCATTTCATACGACCCTCCATCTTTTCTATTGCCAACGGCACAATTTTCACTCGCAGCCGGTGCATCAAGTGAACTACCCCATCCAGGGTCACCAAAACCGCTCGGACGAGGAGGCTCATCGAGAAGCGAAGTGAAAAGATCAGATAACTCAGCCAAAGAAGGACAACCATTATAGAACAGCACCACTTGCCGCTTGTGCCGTCCAGCACAAGTATTGCAGTTCCAATCACAGGCTTGACACACACACATTTTCTCGTCCGCGCATCGGATAATCGCAGGCTGGTCGTTGCACCTGTCGCACAACAGCGACCGGTGGTGCCTGCGTGACAAGGCATTAGCAGAGTGCACGCAGTTGTCGCAATGCAGGCAAAGGCGAGCATGATCGGACTTGCAATACACAACTGCCCTCACCACTGCACAAAACTCACATAAAGGTTCCATATTTTCCACTCCTCTCTTAAATTAATGACTCATGGTTAATTTTATTTATTTATTTTTATCCCCTTCAAAGAGTAAGAAACAGAAAAAGGCACGAAAGATGAATTAACTATCAAATATTGTCACTTTTGAAAATTTTACTGTAGTAATTAGAACAAGAAAATAGAAATGTAAAATAAATTCAACCAAAATCAGCCAACATCGAAAAACAAAGACTCCATTGATGGAGAGGAAAAAAAAAAAAAGTTAATAGACAATTAACGTTAAGAAGGGAAGGGTATTTAATCACATTATTGTTTGTAGTTTCCGTAGGCATTCTGGGTGTTCGACACGTGGCAACACGAGGGCCTAGGAAAACGATGGCGTAGGTGACGTAGGAAATAGGTAGGAAGGTTCACTTTTGTAGATTCTGGTATGGTTTTAGCCTGTTTACCCGGGACAGACTGTGGACTGGTGGCCTGGGCGATGGCAACTTTGATAAATGAGGGGAAGTTCCGGGGGAGATTTGTCGAGGTATTTGGGTCTGGGAGAGAGTTGCCAAGTCAGCCGAGATTTACTCATCAGAGAAAAAAAGATGACGTAGCTCCCAAGCAAAGGATATTAATAACTGTTTGTCAAGCTAAACGCGTGATTATTATTATTTTTTTTTAACTGAAAAATGTGAATTTTTGGTTGTCGGTTAAACATGTTTCTGAGTTTTGGCGTAGTTATCTTGACATGTAACAATTTGCATTTTATTTTTATAGTGATATTCTTTTTTGACCAACATCATACCGAATTTTCCTCCTTTTGTTATGTTTTTGATTTTGTTTTTGTTTTTGTTTTTTTGTTTTTAGCTCCACTAGAACAAAGAGAAAGGAGAAAAAATTAGCATATTCTACTGGCACCAAGAAAATATTAATTTGATTTTTATTAGATTTACGTATGGCTTAATCTTATTGTGGTTTTAATTTTATGGAATATAATAATATTGACAAGGATATTCTATCAAAAAAGTAAGTTCATCCCAATTACACACCAAAAAAAAAAAAAAAAGGGTTACTTCATGGGAAAACTTTTTAAAAAATATAAAAGCAACACATGTAATATAAAATCATACCAGGATATAAAACCATTTGTAGACTGTCTACCGTGCTCCAGTCCAGTTCGTCTCTTGTCGAGATGCAAAAGGTAATCCCCCTGTAATATTGAAAGTTTCCCGTCGAGTTACTAAAAATACTGGTGACTAGTGACTATTTCACTGATAGTAGTCTATCGTATTATCAAAGGTAATCTATTCTTAAAACATATAAAATAAAAAATAGGAATTCAAAAGGAGGTGCAGTTCTATTGACGGTGAGGGAGATCTTGCTATTTCACTACAAACGAGATCTCCCCACAATGACGGGAGGAAGAACACCAACAAGAAATGACAAAGCTCGCAACAAGGATTAGGGCTGATAATTTGGATCACAATACGATAACATGATACGAAACTCATATGAAATTAGAGGTTTGGGTTTTCCTTAAATGAGTTTGGGTCAAAACGGGTTAAACCCGTTAAACACAATTAAAATAATTACATAAAAAATCTATTTTTAGAATCACATTTTGAAATATGTCTATTTTTTATAATATTACGTAAATATTTATTTTGAAATAAACAACTGCTTGTACTATCCATTTTGTCATTTTACCATATTTAACATCATTTTACCTCATTAGATTCATTTTTTTTCTTATTTGTTTATCATTTTTTTATCTTTATCTTAATTACTAGTTATTTATTACAGTGATTGCTTATTAGTATGATTTATGTTTTTTTGTTTTTTAACAATCATATTTGTTAAGTATGATTTAGGTTTCTCATAAATAATTTTTAACTATGATTTAACTTCTTTATGATAACTAGTACGTTATTTTGATAATTTATTATTTATATTATTATTGATATTTTTTTAATAGTAGTTTCTAAGGTTTTTTGTTTTTAATGAAGAGATAGTTTTTAAAATTTAAATGTGATATGAAATTATTTATTTCTTTATGATAATTACTATATCATTATGTTTTTTTTTTAAATATACTATGTTTTTTTCTTTATAATATTACTATATTATTATAATGTTCTCTCTTTATGATAATTAGTATATCATTACGATGTCTTTTTTAGGTTCTAATAAAGTGTTTAATATTTCTTAATAATATGATTTTTAAACTGTTCGCTGTGAATTTAATTTAATGACTAATATTTATCATAATGAATGTTTTTTTATGTCAGAATGTTTTTTATATGTCAAACAACTAATATTTCTTTTTTATTTATAATAAATCAAGTAAAATAAAATTTTTCTTTTAATGAAAGATTTGCTTAATCTGAAATATTTTAAAGATTTTTTTTCATTTTTTATCAGTTCTTTATTTATTTATTTTCAATTCTTGATAAAGGGTAATATGGTCTTTATAAGTATCAATTTAAACATTCAAATATCAATTTAGATATTCAATTCTTTACTTATTTATTTTCAATTCTTGATGAAAGATAATTGGTCTTTATAAGTATCAATTAGAAATTCATGTAAATAAAAAGAAAAAATGGACATTTTTTAAATCATAGTTTTTAATTTAGATATTTATGTAAATAACCCTTAAATAAAAGGGTTAGAACAAGTTGAACCCATCAACCCGCAATTAACTCGTTTAAAATATAGGTCATATAGACACAAGCATGACCCATTATTCACTCATTTAGAACCGTTTTATACAGTTTTGAGTTTTCATAAATATCTTTGTATACTTTTTTATTTTTTGTTAAAGTGAAAATAAGGAGAAAATATTTAAACTCTCAAAGATACAAAACCTTCTAGGATAGGTTGGTAAAATGGGTCTATAATAGGTTAAATGACCCTTTTAGTGACAGATTGACATGACACAATTAAGACTCGTTTAATGAATGGCTTACACTAGTCATGCCATGTTAACCCTTTTACTAAATGGTTGTATTTGGGTTTTGTTTTTGGACATGATTATTAAATGGTTGTATTCATAACAAGGGTTATAGTGTCAACCGAGGGGTCAAACACGATATGAAAATAAGGTTGACACACGATTATTAAATAGGTCATATATAGGTTGATACAAGCATGATCATTATTTACTCATTTAGAACCTTTTATACAGTTTTGAGATTTCATAAATATCTTTCTATACTTTTTTATTTTTTGTTAAAATGAAAATAAGGAGAAAATATTTAAACTCTCAAAGATACAAAACATTCTAGGATAGGTTGGTACAATGGGTCCATAATAGGTTAAATGACCATTTTAGTGATAGGTTGACATGCACAATTAAGACTCGTTTAATGAATGCTTACACAAGTCATGCCCGTGTTAACCCTTTTACTAAATGGTTGTATTTGGGTTTTGTTTTTGGACACGATTATTAAATGGGTCGTGTTCGTGTCAAGGGTTGTAGTGTCAACCGAGGGGTCAAATACGACATGAACATGACCCGCTAACATTAATTGCTAGCCCTAACAAGGACCATAGTTTGTCATAATGTCGATTGTGATAGTTCATAATGACTAAAATGAATCGGCACACCTCCAAAAGTTTGTGCAACGGTGGTGACTACGATGAACTCCATCCATTTGCAATAAGAAAAAAGGCAAGGGTTTATTGAGGAATTTTACAGTAGCTGCTATTATGTTCTTTAAAAAAAAAAATCGTGCTAGTAGCTTACTTTGATTTTTCAAAATTCTCCTCTTTAATGAAAATTTTGATAACAATATAGTTTAATGATCTCTTTAATCCTACCGTCAATCCTAAGTACTATATAGGATTCAAAAGTTTAGTTTTATTTAGAAAATTGTAATAATTTTCTAAAGCGTCAGTTCCACGTTATGGTTCTTTTTCTAAATGATTTTACTAATATAATTTTTGAATTTTACAGTATCCTGCTGTAAATCTAGCAAAGTTTTATTTTCAATTATCTTTTTTTTTTTCTAGTCTTGTCAACAATCTTTATTTCTATCATTTTTTAAAAAAGATGATGCAATAAAAACATATTGAAAACGATACCCAAAGTCCACCCTCAATAATGATACCAAATACAATCGTGGAGCTTGCACATATTCGACAACCAGAGTCCATGTATTGATTTTGAATATATATATATATATATATTTATATATATATATTGTTTTGTTTGGGAATTAAAACTGCAATAATAACACAGTTAGAATATAAAAAATGCACCTTACATATCATGCAGCCTCATGATGACGGTAGTCTACCATGCTACAAACCGTATCCTGTTGTAATGCATAAGGTACTCCCCTGTGATATTGAAAGTATCCCGTCAAGTTACTTAAATTTCAGTGACTGGTGACTATTCACTATTGCATTGGTGGCAGTCTATTGTACTGTTAAAACTATAGTAGATTTCCCTACAAAAGAGATCTCCCCACGACGGTCCGTGCGAGAGAGATCTTTGGTGCCGGATATATGAAAGGTGGTGGCCGAGAAATCATGGTAGGCGTAGTATGGTGGAAAAGAGAAGGTTAGAGAATAGAGAAAAAGATAATTAAAAGATCTTGAGACCTAATAGTTTGCACTTGTACTTATGTGAGAAAAATATAGCATTTGTCACAATAATTTTATTAGGGACGCAAAAATCAATTCAATTTCAAAAAATAACGCACATGTATTGAATGATCTTTTTAATTATTCCATCGTCAATTAAGTTCATGTCTGAATCATAGGTTTCAAATTTTTATAAGAAAAAACATTATATAAAGCTTTTTAAATAGTGCAAAAAAGAAATATCAAAACAGTAATCCAATCAGTATAATCATAAATATTGTATGTGACTTTAAGAGTCTAGTTTTGTTCCAAAAGTAACAAAGTTTTTGGATAGCTCAATACTTAATTACATAAAATAAATAAAAATAAAAATAAAAATCAGTTCCCGTCTTATCTCTCTACATCATTTTACTGCCATAGTTTTGAATTTTTTGTGTAGTATGCTGTAAATCTAGACATAGTTTTCTTTTTCAATAACACGTTTTAGAAATTTTGTAGTACATAGCAAATTTACTAAATAAATTAATTATTTGCAAATTTAAATTACTTATCTAATAATTTACTATTTTTTTAAAATATTTTAAAATATTAATATTAGCTTCATGAAATTTCGGAAAAATTATATTGTTACAATTTCTGATAAAAGGACATATCTTGAAAAAAAAATTGTAACAACTTAAAAAGAAGGAATAAAAATAAAGACTGGCTTGGATGGGAATAAAAACAAACAAGAAACGACACTATTTCCAATTCCAACAAATTCATTTTCTGAAACCCAATTATTAATGCGTTAAGACGTTTCTGAAAGCGATACAAACAGGCATTTAATTCCCAAACCTTCCCCAAAACTCTTTAAATTTACCAAACGGGCCTCGAAACTAATTCCATTTTAGGGTGCTTAATCTCCTTAGCTTTTACTCAAAGCCCATCAACCTTTCCGCGTCAGATCAGATTGAAGATCCCGCGAACCCACAAAGGTTCGCATTGCACCAATCCAAGTCAGGGCTTTAATCCCAACCCTTCATCTTTCTCTGTAAGTTTTCTCCGATCTGAAAAAAATTCAGTTATATCACTCCCACGTTTCCTACTCTTGTCATGTTTTCTCTGTATTTTCATCATTTTCTGTAGAATTTCTTTGATTTCTGGAGCATATTTGTTGATGGATAATTCTGATATATGAAGATTCTTAATTGGTTTGTGAATTTTTGTTCATAGAAGCTTCTAGTTCGGATAAATCTGCGGCTAAAGGTGATTTTTTTTTTTTTAATTTATTTTCTAAATCTGTTATTACCGTTACTTATCGAGATTATGTTCTTTAACTTTACGACGAAAGATTGTTATGTTTTGGGTCCATATGTTTACAGGTGTTTAGTTGTTGATTTTCTGGTTAGGCCTAATGAATCCCAATTCACATAGCTTAGATTTAGTTACATTTTCTTTGTTTTCTCATATGATTTAGTTTCATAATTCACATTTCAAATTGTTTTATGTGGTAGAGTATTAAAAAAAAAAATCATACCGGAAAGATACTCCCATTGTGCCTAGTATAGGGGTACCAAAATATTTCCTTTTAATATAATCTAATTGTCAACGCTGATAATAGTTTCCTATGTGACGTTTTACTGTGAATTTTGTTATGCAGGTCCAGGGTTAGGGTAATTTGCGGATTTTATCTATGTTTGGAGGTCTTGTGACGGTTCCTTCTAATAGTCCTCACTTGAGAAAGTCTGGTAGCAGGCCTGTTTTCTCTGATCTGGGTACAATTAGAATTAGTTGATCTTTATTTGGTGATCTGTATTCTGTGGTTACCCATTTGCATTTTTCTGCATAATTGGGAACATTTTTAATTTTTTGCTGGACATTTATGTTATAGTTGATAACGTCCTTCAGGTTCAACTGAGTTGGAAAATGGTGCCGAAGAAAACTTCTTGCATTCATCAGAGGCAGACAGTTTGAAGGGTTCGAGTACACCAATGAGTACTACTGCGATTATGCCATCTCCTATTATCTTATGGAGATTCAAGGTTTTGTTTTCTGTTATATTCTTATTTAAGAAGAAAAATGTTCTTTTACTTCGTTTTTTGATGGAAAGATTTTGAAAGAGGGGAAGTTAGAGAGAGAAGCTTTCATTTTCGGAAGACAACTTGGAACTATATTTGGTGTCTATTTTTGTTCAGAACATTAGGGATTACTGATTTTTCTGCATTTGGAGTTGATTTTGGGGGCTTGGCTTTGTGTTTTGTCTAATTTATTCAGCCTAATTAATGGTTTTATTTCTGCAAATATACGTACTCCCAGATCCTAAGTTAAATTAATGTGCAGGTACTATTCTTTTTCGTCTGGGGGTTCATTTGTTGCAAGGTCCGTAGACTCAGTACTATAATTTCTGTTTATAAATCTGATAGGAAATTTCTGATGTTATGTCAATATTGACCTTAACCAGAAGAATGCTGGATTTGATTGCATTACATGGATGTCTGATTTGATATGTTGCAGATTGGATGGGATTCTGTAATGCGAATGAGTGTGGATTTGCGGGATTTATTTTTATATGAGGCATTTTTGTACTACAATCCTCTTCTTCTTGTAGTAAGTTATGTTTTTCTCGTTGATTTTGAGATATTTTGCTATGGCCTGCATTCTTAATCTTTACACTAGCTCATTTTTGTGTTTCTTTAAAGAATTTGTAATGGTTTCAATACTTGCAGACTCTGACAGTTTGGCTTTGGGGAATTAATTTGTGGGTTTTCTCTCTGTCCACTGTCAATTATGCTAAAATTTTTGATCTTGATCAAAGCCATTTGACCCACAGAGAAATATGGAAGGTACTTAATTTCATGACTAATTGTTGCTCTGTCACTTTTTACTTGTTATCCCTTCGGTGATTACAACATGATTTATTTATTGCACTGATTTTGTGTCTGATCTTTTCCTCTTTTTTTTTATTATTATTTTTAATGTGCAGTGTGCCACATGGATGACCATTGTTGTTCCCACTAGCATGACGGCATATCTTTATCTTTATTCTCATGGAGAAGTGTCATTAGCTGCTTCACAACCAGTGTAATAGATGCATCCATCTTCTATTTAAAATTATGAAGTATTTTGTTTGTTGCTTTAATTTTGAGTTTATAGCTATTCTTCTTCCTAAATGAAGCTATTTTATTTTCTTTTAATCCGAGTAGGGATTGACTAGGATCCCTTATAACAGTATAGTTGAATGATCCTGTTAGTTGCTGCTGTGTGCGGCTACATATGCTGAAAATACCACCTGGTGTATGCGTTTGTTTAAATGGTGGTGACTGGCTTGTTCGAATGGAAGTTCTAGGCTAAGTGGATAGTATTTGCACGTCAAGCATTAGGTTGTGAAGTAGTTACTCTTGAAGTCTCAATCCTGCCCAGCAAAGTCATTTGAATAAGATTCTTTGGTGTCATTTTAATGCATTTTTTACCTCTTGGTTGTTGATTATTTATGTTTCCACTGAGAAATAACCAAACTCGTTATTATTCATCTCTGACAAAAAGCAATACGCAGTTGTCTGAAGGAACCAAACAGCTAAGCTTTAGCAAGTTAGTAAATTTACATTAGTTATATAGTCTTTAATTGCACTTTTTGGTCTTACCATAAGCCTAAGCTGAATAGGTGCATATCAATTTTGGTATTAGTACAAATTTCATAATTGAATCATCCACCACCAACTAGCACAGTGACATTGATATAATACCCTTTCAATCATTCCATTCTAGTTTCGGCGTTGAGCTAAGTTTTACTCTGCTCTTCTGCAGGTGCTCTTGTATACTACTATCGCCTTGCTGTTGATCTTTCCCTTTGATATTTTTTATTTGTCAACTCGCTTTTATTTGTTAAGGACTCTTTGGCGTATAATTCTTCCGTTACAGGCAAGATTCTTTTGTTAGGGCGTAAAACTTTCAAAATTTTTGTAAGGTTTTTCTGTAGTATATGCTGTCCTAAGATTCGGTTATCTATTTCATGATTACAGGCCATCTCATTTTCTGATTTTTTCGTGGCTGATATTTTGACCTCCATGTCAAAGGTATACATCAAGATGTCTACTGTTACTGTTTCCTGAGTCATTTCATTTGTTCTCGCTCAATTGTTTTTGCAATGTTGAAAAATGGTTTACTGTTTTATGTATGCGTAAATATACAAGAATGCATGCAAGAATCTAGAGATTTTTTTTTTTTTACAAGCAAAATGTGTGAGTTTTAGGAAAGTACAGCATCCGCTTTGTTAAGCAATGAAATTAGCTAGCTAATTGCAATGTCACTTTTGTTGTCTGTAACTAACCAGTGAACGTACATACAGGTATTTTCAGATTTGGAGAGATCAGTTTGTCGAATGGTTCACAGACAGGTCAGTGTTTCAATAGTTGAAGTTTTAGCATGTTTTGTTATAACTTTAACTGGATTTTCTAGTGTCTTCCCTTGCACTTTTGTCTACCTATATGAGGTATTCTGTACATATTGGATCTAGATAAAAGATATCATATAACTGTGATAGGTTGATTCAACTTCAAGAAAAAGCAGAGATCCTTCCATTTAGGTTTTTAAAAGGGGAGTATAAATAGTAGAGAAATAGAAGAATGATTGGAAACTTGAGCCCTCTGATACACAAGAAGATCTCGAATGACGAGGCTTCTGATGGCTATGTCTCTGTGTAATAGTATTCAATGGACTAAGTTTGGAACTTCTTGTGGAATTTGTGGCTCAAGAGGCAAAAGAATGACGAAATCCTCTGCCAGCTGCTGCATGAGTCCATATCATTCAATTTCTGCTTAAATTTCCTATCAGCTGATCTCTCTGTTGCCTTTTTGTGGTTTGGTTTTCTCCGAATTGGAAGTCAGGTGCTTTCAAATTTGATCTTCATTTTTGTTTTGTTAAGAGATACTTTTAATTTGCAGGTTGCTACCATTGCATGGTTTGAAGCTGACTCTGTTTGCGGTAGTCACTCTGTTGCGATCCCGATAGTTCTTGTTTTACCTTACCTGTTTCGTCTCTTCCAGTGCCTTCGACAATACAAGGATACTGGGGAGAAGACGAGCCTTCTTAATGGTAAGCTCCTCTCCTTGTATTATTAATTATGCCATTTGATGTTTCAAAATCTTCCAGCACTTGTAACCAGAAAATAATTTGTTCAGTTTGTGGCTTCTGATTGGGTGGGACGTGTGACTTTTTTATTATCAGCAATCAGTATTAGTGTCGACTATTGAGTAGATCGTTTCTTATTGAAGAACTATTCATCTTTTATGAAGTTGTGTATCATCATTGAAGAAAGAAAATTTCACTCATCAATTCCGAATAGTTTACAGAATCAATAAAATTCTCGTATTTTTCGTGTTGTGATTTAGTATCTACAACTCTCCGTTTGTCTTTTCTTTAGGTTTCGTAATGATGATGTTATCTTAATTCTATACTAACTTTCTCTCCTTACATTTTCAGCCTTAAAGTATTCTACTGCAGTACCAGTGATTTTTCTTTCAGCTCTTAAATATCATATCTTCCCCGAGAAGTGGACAAACTTTTATCGGCCTCTATGGCTTCTCTCAGGTGTTTTAAACTCTCTATACTCATTCTACTGGGATGTGACCCGAGATTGGGACTTGAGGTATGTTAAAATGTTTAATGATTTGTTGTACACATTGGTACAGTCAAATCTATATGCCATTTATAAGACACTTTTTATGATTTGTTGTACACATTAGTACAGTCAAATCTATATGCCATTTATAAGACACTTGAACATACTAGGCCGAAGGTATGGAACATGCATCCTAGTTTAATTTCGCATGTGAATCTAAATCTCTCTTTTGACAGTGGCTTCACTCGGATTTTCAAGTTCAGCAGACCCCATCCCTTGTCAAACGTGTTATTTGGTCAAAAATGGGTAAGGATAAATTTTGAGCTCAAAATGGCTTTTTAACCTTTTGGTTTCAACTTCCAACACTTGAAGTAGACATCAGTTACAAATTTTCAGAAGAATCTTTCTCATGATACATCGTAATGTGTCATGACTAGTGTACACTTATAAACTGATTCTTGAGACTGGCAATCTATTGTCAACAATCTAGTAGTGGTGTGCAAATCGATCCTAAGAACTCATTGAATCGTTGTGACAAATTTTATTTGCAGGTTTACTTTTGGGTGTTGGGAAGCAATCTGATACTGCGTTGCACATGGACGTACAAGCTGTCTGCCCATCTGCGGCACAATTACCTTACAGTGTTCACAATCACAGCCTTGGAGATTTCCCGCCGCTTCCAATGGGTTTTCTTCCGCGTAGAGAACGAGTGGAACAAGATCTCCAAGTCAAATATTCAACTCTCCATGAGCGAAATACCAAACGAGGAAGACAAGCTACTTGCATCCAATAACCATAATGTATAGACTACTGAGCAATTATTTTCGAAGAGTAACAATGGCATCCAACGGTTCCTCATAAGTTTTTGACCAAAAGGGGTTCACCTCTTCCTTTCGAAATTGCATTTTTATACAACCAATTAAGAGCCTTCCTTGTTCATAGATAGAATAGGTTGTTCCGTGACTACAATATTCAATTCCGTATCATACTGCTTCACTTTGTGATACTCTATTTTATTCAGAGTCCACTCGGCGTATTATTTTCTTATAAGAACTTCCACTAGCATAATACTGATTACCCCTTTCTGAATTAACAGAGTTTTATGTCTAATTTCCCTCTGAATCCGTTCTACATCTGTGAAATGAAATTCTTATCCCTTGACCGCACTCGTAGCTAAGCCTGTGTACCTTGTGGTTATTTGGGCATGCTACCCTTCTCTTAGAGAACAAATTTCCTTTTTTATTGAGGAGAAAATGACAGGTTTGAAGATTGTGTTTCCTTTTCCTTTTTCCTCTTCCTCCTAGTTTGGAATGCGGTCTCTGCAGGGTGTGAGTTGCTTTCCGCTTCCTCTTGTTTTGTTCTTGAGATTTGCTTGCATGCTTTCGAAGAAAAGCAACAACATTATATTTTTGTTGTTGGATATTATAGAACACTTCGGTAGGACACTGTTAGAAGCCCACTAGGTAGAACATGTATTCATTTTTCGTGTCGTGTTCGTGTCGTTTTAGTGTGTCGAATTTTTTTTAACGAACACGACACAAAGACACAAACCTGACACAACATGAACAACTCGTAATGGATTGACATGACACGACACGAACTTGACCGAAAAGACACGAAAGACACGAAATTGACCGAAATTGACACGAAATTGACACGCGACCCGAATGATCGAATTGACACGAAAGTGGACATGAATTGACACGAAAAAATGAGTCCAACCGAACACGACACGAATTTTTTCGTGTCATTTTTCCAACGACACGACCGCTCCTATTTTTTTAACCGAACCGTGAATTCATGTCGTTTTCGATCGTTCGTCGTGTCGGACCGTATTGCACCCTAGAACATGGATTAAATATTCACGACATCGTCGATATTTTCACGACATTATCCATTTTTAAAGTCTCGACATAGATAACGGGGGGAATGATTTTTTTTTCCTGCAGTATCTGTCAAATGTCCACAATATCTAAAAAAAAACCGCAATATCCACGAATATCCGTGAATATCCAAGATATTTTGGATATTTCCATACAATTTCTAAAAACTTAGGGAAAACAATTTTTTTTTTTTTTTTTGGCAATAATTTCAATTTTGACGTACATTTCATTATTATTTTTAATGTTAATAAAATATGACAATATTCTTCAACGGTTGAAGATCATGGTTGTAGGGCAGTAGATGAGGGTAATAGGACAATTAGAAAACAACGTATAAGAAAATGTGGTATGACTCAAATGAGTTAAACTGTTGAGAATTCTATTGCCTTGAGTTTAGATTCCATGAGCTTAGGAACTGAGCAAAATTCATACGATCATATTTCTTCTTAAGATTATCAAATGTGGTATAGCTCAAAAGTACAAATTTTAGGCCGTTTCTTCGATATATTAACATATCTTCCTCAATAAATTAATATCGAAATATTATTGCATATCCATCTAAATTACTCATCATGTTGGATAAATCAACATTATCCAATTTATTATGAATAGTTGGAAGCGATCAAAAAACATGTGGCACATTAACAATTACCTTTAAAACTATTTAAGGGTAAATCTTCACAAATGTATTGCTTAGATCAAGATCAGTACATGCCTAATGTTTTTTAACCTATTAGAAGTTCTTTTTTGTATTAAAGGCACTTAATGTTTGATATTTACTTTCTATATAATATATTAAATAATTATATTTTGTTGTGATATCTAATGAGTGTGTAATATCATATCGAAATTACAATTAATGCAATATTATTATGATTTTCTATTACATTATGTGATAGAACTCTCATATTAAATAAAAAATTATATTGTTTTTGTTATAAATTAGTTCATAGTAAGTAAACTTAATTGTTTTTATATTTTGTAAAGTTTCAGTAACAAATTATAAGCTTATTTTGAATATCCATTTTTTTTATAGGATATATATTGATATCGACATTTCCGTCTATATATCTGTAAATCAAAATATCGACAATCCCGTCGACATTGACATTTTCATTTTTGGATGGAACCTACCCTTGCAAAACCGACTCACAAGAGAAGGGGAGCTAAGAGCTTATAAACTCACAATTTATCTTCTAATCTTTGCATATGAGACATTGGTATCTAACTGATACATTTTTGAATAGTTAGAAATTGTTAGAATCATATTCCACAATATGAATTTTGACGATTACTCTTGCAACTTGCAAGTGACCATGTTGATGGGCCAGAGAACTGAGACTTCCAGGCACAATGCAATGCCACAATAAATAATCCATCCTAAAAACTGATCCATGAATTTGTGGGGCCCCTCGAGGCTACATCCAACGACTCTACTTTACCACAATACCCCTTCTATCCTCCAACCAATTATCCCAAAAGAGTGACATTCAATCACATGGACAGAACTAGCTGTACTGTGTACACGTGTCAAAAACCCAGTTCAGGTCTCCACAAAAACGGATAACCTGCACAGAAGCAGACATGCAAAATAACTATGCTAACCACCCAAAAGCACCTCACAAATCTTCCTCAAAAACCACCCCCTATGGCCTAAATGCTAACCGCTACCACCGCCGCTGCCACAGAATTCACCGGTCTCCAGAGCCGGCCTGAGCCGAGCCTAGCGGACCAATCCACTCCGAGGGTGTTGACCATATTGTCATCGGTCTTAGAAAAGCTAGTGGCACGAAACGACAGGCTCATAGAAGAGGGCACAAGCCAGTCATCAGCAGATGGGGCAGGCCCTCGAGTAGGGAAAAGCTTGAGCGCGTTTCATGGAGTGAGGGCTCCAAGTATAAGCGTAGCCAAGTACTTGGAGAGGCTTTACAAATACTCAAGTTGTAGCCCCTCATGTTTTGTGGTTGGATATGTGTACATAGACAGGTTGCTTCATAAATACCCCGACTCCCTTGTCGTGTCCTTGAATGTTCATAGGTTGTTGGTCACAAGTGTCATGGTTGCTTCGAAGATGCTTGACGACGTGTAAGTAAATGGGGTTCTTTCATTTCATTTCATTTCTTGCTTTTTTCGGCGATAGTTTTGATACTAGAACAGGACATCAATCGATCATATAGTGGGAGAATTCTCTGATAGGATAAGAAAATAAACCTATCGATAAGCATAATTTTGAAACTTTAAATTTTCGTAAAGTTTTGTCAAAGGGTTATAAAAATATTTTTATTTAGCTTGATATGATTCTGATGTGATTTAATGCACTGATGTAGGCATTATAACAATGCGTTTTATGCCCGGGTTGGCGGAGTGAGCAATTCAGAATTGAACAGGCTTGAATTGGAGTTGCTGTTTATGCTAGATTTTGGAGTTGTGGTCAGCTCCGGAGTTTTTGAGATTTATTGCTTGCATTTGGAAAGGGAGATGTGATGAATGGTTCTTGCCAGAAGATTGAGAAGGTATTCATCTTAAATGCTGTGGATGATGTGACTGAGATTTCAGTCGAAGATACACACAGTTCTTCTCCTCCTCAGGTGGTGGACTGACTTGAGTACATGAGAGAGCGCAGTAATTAAATATATTTAAAAAAAAAAAAAAACTTAATTGAAGAACAAAGAGAAGAAATGTATCTTTTTCTCAATATGCTGAATTGTTGTTCACTTGTTCTTGAACTCTGTTTAGTACTCCTTGTTCTTGCTTTAATTTTTCTATGTTTCTCTAGGCATTTCACATCTGTTTTCTAAGCTAGGAACACACATTTTCTTCGTTGGAAAAGAGGTAAAAATCACATCAGGCATGAAAATATGGAATGACTAACAAAATGGAACGAATACATTAAGCCTACGTGGAATAGACCTGATTCAGCTAAAAGGGCTATTCTATTTGTCATAACCATTATGATATGTCAAAATGTCATATGTTAAAGCACTTTCTTTTTTTTTAATAGAAAAACTAGACTCATAAATAAGTGTCGATTTTAAAAGAAACAAAAATGAATAGTGTGATAACGGTTATTAAGAGATGGCCAACGATATTATCAAAGGATGGTTGGATTACATAATAGTAGTTTAATATTGCCAACCAAAAAAAAAAAAAAAAGAAAGAAAAAAAAGTGCACAAAAGTAGCAATAGAGAGATGGAGAATTCTACAAAAAGTTCTCAAATGTGACATTTCGTTACAAAAGGCTTTGATGTTTCTATTGTCTGCAGTATAATGTATTGTCAATTCTGAGATATTGTTATATCGTATCACCTTTGTGGTAAACAACTTTTATAATTATTGGTCAAATGACTCACATGCTTGCCTTTTCATTTTGGATATATATTTTAAACAGAATATGCGGTTCGTATCTTCTCTTCTTGGGAAGTATTACTAGATCTTTTACCGATAGCACTCTCATACAACAGAAACATTTCAAAAGAACGACACCCAAAAAAAAAAAAAAAAAAGGAAGAAGAAGAAGATTTGTGGGTAAAAAATTTCAGATAATCAATCAGTAATTGAAATTATTGAAGTTTTATAAAATCAGAAAAATAGTTGTTTTTAAAAAAATTTCAATTAGTTAATCAATAATTCACTATGATTTATCAATGATTGATCAATGTTTATATGTATTTTTTTACTGATTAACCATAATCAACTATTTTCAATCATTGATTGAGTATGGTCAACCATTAATTGATTATGATTAATCACTAATTAATAATCATTTTCCTAAATAATTTTATTTGTTATTTATTTAGATAAAGTGTTCAAAAAACTTCTTAGTTACTTAATTTTTCCTTAAAAGAAAAAAGGTATAAGGGACAAAAATTATTGAAAGACTAAAAATTTTTTAGTTTTCAAAATGACATTAAAACATAAAACAACTCAAGCGTGCAAAGGGGGAAATTTTCAAATGGCACTCGCTTGGTTTGAGGAGGAACCAAAAATTCGCAGTAGACGGAAACATATAGTAAACGACATACATTTTCTACACTAACTAACAGTGACAAGAAAACGACAATAAAATTGAAAATGACTAATCAACTTAAAAAAAAAGATATGAACACTCGAAATATGGATTCAAAAGCAACCCGAAAGATACAAAAAAAAAAAAAAAAAAAAAAAAAAAAGAAGAAGAAGAAAAGAGAAAAACTCAAAGAGGACGACAATCTCAAAACGACTACAATGGAAAACTCGCATGAGCACTCGAGAGGTCAAACTTACCTTCTCGTTATTTTTTTTTTTGGTTGGTACTTTCAATTTATTTATTTATTTTTCTGGGGGGGGGAGGGGGGGGTTGTTTTTTTTCATTTTTCTTAAAGATTAGTTAAGGGCAATGTAACCATATGATATATATAGATATGTTATTGCCAGTCAAAGAGTCAAAATTTGAAGTGTAATGTTTCAAAAAATACAGAGGTGATTCACGCATTTCTAAAACACAATATTTTGTGGTCATCCCTAAAATTAAACACAATAAATTGCTTAAAACAACAACAAACAACATTAAAACGACATCATTATTATGACAACAAGAAAAAAAGCTAGATAAACGTAAAAAATGGGTGTGAACTGAAAAGGGCGAAGTTAAAATATGGGAAACGACAATCAATGAAAAAAGTCCGCCCGTCTGTATGTTGATGATAGTGCTCTAGAATATGAGAACGACAACACAATTTTGAACAACGGAAAATGACAATGGACAGAAACGGAAACGACAGACAACTGATAACGACAATGAGTTGAAAAACAATAAAATGAAATTAAAACCTTAAAAAATGACTATGAGTTGAGGGGGAAAAAAAAGGGTGGGAAAGGAAAGCAAAACGAAAGCCAATTTGAACGACATTAATTAAAAACGACAAAAAAAATATAAAAACGAAGAAACTTAAAACGACTCCCAGGCAAAACGACATAACAAGGGACAACGGACAAAGAATTGCTCTCAACCTTTTTAATTGTTGTGCATTTTGCACCTATCAAAAATTAATTTTTGTTTTATAAAATTTTATATTTTTGACAATTGTATCCTTGAATTTATTAAAAAAAAACATTAAAAATTAATTTCGATTGTTCTCCGCTTAGATTTTAAACAAAATAATTTTAAACTTTTAAGACTGTGCCCCCAAAATTTCGTGTTTAACACTTTTATCCGTAAAAGTTATTTTTTGATCATTTAATGTCTATTTAATAGCAAAAATTCTCTACATTAAACCATCATTAATGACTGATAGTAATTATTATTAAGAGTAAAAAAAATCTAAGGGCATGTTTGGGGAACATCTGGATATAATATTTTAAAAATTGGGTTGGATATGTGTGTCTGGGGGGGGGGACTTTTAAAAAAGTTATACAATATAGAAAATAATACAAAATTTTGAAATATGTTCAAAACAAATATGCAAATAAATCTTGCATTGTTCCTCTCGTTGTTACAGTACGTTGATATAAAAATCATCTCATTCTGATTTGAAACAAAAAAGTTATGTACTTTTAAATTTTGAGTTTTTTGAAAATAAAATAGAGGGAAAGTTTAATATAAAGTTGACATTTTGAAATTCAGATAGTATTTTACCATCTCCAAATGACATCCCAAACAGGCCGTGGCTTTTAGGTCCAGATCTAAGTTTTTATCTTTTTCAAAAAATCAATAAAAATTATAATTAGTTTTTGAAAATCAATCAATTTCAACCTAAAAACTCTAAGGCAAGCTAAATCCATTTCATAAAAATATAAAACTTAATAATAGATATATAAACATATAGAGTCATTGTATTTAACATGTCACAATACCTTACTGAGTCTAAATTTCACAACTTTTATTCTTTTAGAAATTCAGGATTAAAAAAAATTAAAAGAATATTAAAAAAAATTTAAGAGACAAAAGTGTTAAAACAATCAACCAAAAAAATTATAAATATAAAAACAGAATTTATACTATATAGTATATTATAAAAGTATAGTTTAAATATATAATATATTTATTTGTCACTGTAAAATTATAACAGATTTTATATTTTTGAACTTGTTAATACTTTTTTACTCTCAGTAGTTATTATGCTTTTGAAAGTTTGAAGTGAAAAAGGTTTGGATTTTGAGAGGATTCTGATTAAAAAATATATTTTTATTTTTTATTTAATTTTTTGACCTAATTATGTTATTTGATTATAATATTTTGATTTTTTTTATAATTTTAGAAGAGGGTAGTCTACTATTTTATTTTGATCTTTCTCTCTCATATAAAAATATGGAGCAGACGGATTTTTTTTTATCACCAAAAAAAAAAAAGTTAAAACTTTTTTTTTTGCCGACAGCTTAAACGAGTGCCTTAACAGTTAAGAAAAAGGTCAAGAAACACATAATCTATTCATAATCGCATCATAGAAACTCTCTCTCCCTCTCTCTCTCTCCCCTCGTTGACGCAAAGAACAATAAGTTTTTTTTTTCTTTTGTTTTTTCATTTTCATTTTTCCTTTTTTTCCTTTTGGGCTGTCCTCTTTTTCCTCGAAACCAATCCACAGTAATAACTGATAAGCGAGCTATGTCGAGAAGAGAAGGAGACATCACCACCACCACCACCAGCTGATAATTCTATTCAAAACCCCTTTTCTCGCTCCTTCCGGTTCGACTTCCGCCATGGCTGCTGAGTCTTCCAAAGAGGAGCTCGTTCAGCTCATCAAACGCTTCGGAGCCTTTCTCACCGTCAAGATGACCAACCTCTTCTCGATCTCTTTCCACAATCTGGTTCTTTCTCTTTCTCTCTCTTTCCCTTTTTCTTTTCTTGTTTCTTTCTTCGATTCCGTATTTTTTTGTTCGATTGTTATTCTTGACGGATCTGATGCCTAAAGTTCTCGTCTTTTTCGGGAATACTTCTTTAATTCTCATATGGGTTTTCCAAATTTTGATGTTCTATTTTTTTTTTTCTGGGGATCATTTTGATCTGTAGATGGCAAGTAATTCTCAATTTTGATTAAAATTTTGAATTTTGATATTGGGATTGGGACTCTAATAGGGAAATTTGTTATTGATTTATAGAGGTGGAAAAAAAAAAAAACTGATGATGTTCAAGAATTAAGTCCAAAATTCGTTACTTTCTGTTGATTGTTAAAGATTTTAGTTGCTAATGGTTTGTGGTGTTGAATTTGGTCTTGATATAATGATATTATAGAATGATGTCTTCCTCATTACCCAACTAGAAATCTGTCTGTGGATGTTTGATTCTTTCTCTTTTTCTTTTAAGTAACCAAAGTTTGGTCATGGATTGAGTTGGCTAACGGCTTAAATGGGATGACGTCAGAATTCGCGATCTGTTGGGGCTGTTGCTGGGCTTGCCGTGGCGATAGTCTTCACATGGAGGCTTTTGAGAACACCCAGTGGAGCTCAAAGAAGGCAACCGAAAAGGCAGGCTTCTGCAGCCGGTACTTCTGGCATCACATCACATTCGAACACGGCATTTGTGCCTTCTGGAGTTTCGCAACCATCAGATGATGTGAGGGCCCAAAATGTTGTTGACGAGTTTTTCCAACCAGTAAAGGTAAGTGCCAAGTTATATATGTCTGCCATTTCGATTATGTGTGGCTTGTTTTAAATTAGTTTATACTGAATTTCCTTCTTGTTCCTTCATTTTCCAGCCAACATTGGGGCAAATAGTCAGGC
This sequence comes from Ficus hispida, assembly GCA_025413025.1. Taxonomy (NCBI): domain Eukaryota; kingdom Viridiplantae; phylum Streptophyta; class Magnoliopsida; order Rosales; family Moraceae; genus Ficus; species Ficus hispida. Next base: position 22,054,941 of record CM046365.1, read on the forward strand.
AGAAATTGAGCGAAGGAAGAAAGGTAGCTACCCTGTGCTGTCTGGTGTTCCAATAAGCCGATTCTGATGTTTGCTTTTGCTCATTGTTTCTTGGCTATTAATCTGTTAGGATTTGTCAAAAGTGGTACTTGTTCATAAAAAGGAGTTCATAGGGATCAGATGTCGAAGATTCAAAAGTATCATAGATGACCATCATTACATTCTTCACTCAACTTATACTCCAATTGAATTTTCTGCATAGGTTACATGTCGATTGCTTGGAGTAATCTTTGAGGAAAGCACTCCAGAGGAGCTTCAGGTAGCGAGAGTGCATTATCGGTAAAATTCGTGCTTCGATCTTTATGTTACAACCTAAGAAGGATTTATGTGATTTTCTTCATCTCTGGCAGAAAGGAGCAACTGTGAGGTCCTCAGTTTTGGAAGTGCTGTTGGAGATAACAAAATATTGTGATCTGTATCTCATGGAAAGAGTTCTTGATGATGAAAGCGAAGTGAGTGTGGACCTTGTCACGTAAATTGTTATTTGTGTGTTGTGTCTTGTCTAATGATAGTAACAAGTTTCAAGGCACCTAGTTGCCTAGTTGTGGAGGTTTTTTAATTGATGTTCCTGTCTTTGCATGTTGACAACATAAAAGCATTTTTAGCTTTTTAAAACTTTTCTAGAATAAATAAATGTTATGCTTAAGCATTTACTGGTTGTAAAGTATACTTGCATTGCATGAAAGAGTAGCATGTCTTTATGGCCTGTCATGCTGATATAGGTCCTATTTTTCTCTCTTCTTCTTTTTTAACAAAATTTCTACACAAGTACCTGCATTTTTAAGTCTTTCTCCCCCCCCCCCCCCCCCCCCCCCCCCCCCCCCCCCCCCACACAGAGCATTACCATAAGATTTTTTCACTTATTATGTTTGGAACTAACTGTTTTCTGCAGAAAAAGGTTCTTTTGGCTCTTGAAGATGCAGGGATTTTCACATCTGGTGGTTTGGTTAAAGACAAGGTAAGGAGATGTGCATTTTGTTATAAAATTGTACAGTCCTAGAAGATTTTAGTGATCCTGTTAACATTATGGCTTTTGATGATGTCCAGTGTAGATATGTCACCAGTTATCCTAATACGGTTCTTGGTAGCTTTTAGTATTCTTGTACTAGAATTATCACTATTGAGGATTTGAAATCGCTTTATGTTGTTTTAACTGGCCGCTGTTGAAATCACGTTCCACTGCTCCATATGAGATTTCTTGATAGCCTTCTACCTCTGCACCACCTGCTTATTGCATCTTTTCCATTTGAGGCATATTATGTACGACTTTGAACTTGTGTCACACTTGTAGGTTCTCTTCTGCAGCACGGAGATTGGGCGGACATCTTTCGTTCGGCAACTTGAACCAGACTGGCATATTGACACGAATCCGGATATAGTTTCGCAGTTAGCCGTATATTTTCGTGACTCATCTCTATTTTACAGATTTCATTCCCTTATGACATTATTGGTTCTTGCTTAATAAAATGTGAATGCCTGCTATCTGAGTCTTATCTTTGTTTGTCTCAGAGGTTTATCAAGTACGAACTTCACATTTCTCCTACCAGAACTGAACGGCCAGCCTCTAACGTGTTCAGCTCTCCATCCTTGGAACAGTTCTTTGGCTCAGTTTGATGCTTAAAACAAATAAAAAGAAAAATGTGCAAATATTATTCATAAACCTTTTCAATTAGGTGGTTCTTTTGTTACTCCCCTTGTGGGATATTTCATCTTTCGATCATCTCCAGTTCAATGTTCCTTTACATGGCGCTGCGGTTGCCGGCGGTGAAAAAGAAAGACTTGCCTTACATCCATCCTGAAATTTGTGTAATAGATTGAACCCGAGTTCGAACTTTGATCGTTGGAAATTTTTAAGGTTTGTAATTTCTCCCAGTAGTGCACACAAACAAAATTTCAAAGACTGGTTCTGAAACCTGTGATAGTGTAGTTGTTTCAGCTTCATCCGATTATGGAGACAAGTTAGGTGGTCAAGTGGATTGATTTTATTTAATTAATGTCACTACCATGGTTATTGTTTTACTGCATGCATTTTATGCAATAACAAGAGACAGAGCTTCTAGCACAATATATGTACATATATACATATTTTCAAGTGGTTTTGGTGCTTTTTGGAACCCAAAAAAGAAAAAGGTAGTTTGAGCCATGAAATCTAGACGTGATAGCATGAGTGCATAGAATTAATTGGTGCAATGTTTAGGTTGAAAATCAACAGATTAATAAAAATTGTGAAATAAAACTAGAGAGGATTATCACGATAATACTACCACAGTGAAGATAAATAAAGACATTTAGAATAAAGAGAAGACAAGACCAACAATGGTAAATGGTAAGTTCGAAAGTTCAAGAAACAGAATTATGCTCCCAGACTGCATCCTAATTTGAAAATCATTGAGGTGACTGAATGATGTATTATCGTGATGCATGCAGACGAAGAGGGGACTAAGCCACTCCTATACAAACTGGTCAAGAACTGGAGCCGTTCCCTTGAGGAGCCCAAACCGGAGCGCCACAACCATTCGATGAGATGAGCTAGTGCGCCTTTTGGAGAGAGACAGGAAAAAAGTACAATCAAGTGGTATTTTTGGCTTGTTTTTAATGAAAGAAGATAAAGAGTTGAGTAATACTAATTAGTTTGATGTTTTTATTTAACTCTAACTAAACCGTATTTTTTTTTGCTGGATTTTTGTTTTTGTTTGTTTTTTTGTTTGGCTGAAAAAGTCAAATAAGATTATAATTAGTTTTTTTAAAAATCAGCCAATTCTAATTTAACATTTTAACTCCAACCGGCAGTCCAAACGTATGCTTAATGAGGTTAAATGAGAGTTTTTAAATTGTTGAAAGACAAAATAAGAATAATTCTAAAGTTTAAGGTATTAAGGGTCTGTTTGGGGGTAGATATTCATATGGCATTTTATTATGAGGATTTCAAAATCTCAACTCTACGTCAAACTTTTTCTATTTTTTATTTTAAAAAAACTCAAACTTTAATGCTATGTTTGATAGGGTGGAAAAGTGGAAGGAAGGAAATGGGATAAACGAAAATTGGATGGAAAATGATGTTGTTGGTTGTTTGGTAGGAAAAAAAAAATGAAGTAAAGGAAAATAAGAGGGATTAATATTATTACGGTGCCCACGAACTTTTATCTTTTTAAAAGTGGGTGAAAAATACAAATCCTCCCAATAATGATTAAAATTACTTTTTTGTCCTTAGAAATTATAGATAAATAAAATATTAATTATATAACTTTTTTCTTTTTCTTTTTCTTTTTCTTTTTTCCTTTTATAATACCAAATAACTTTCCTCTTCCTCTTATTTTCTTTCACTTTTATTTTTCCTTTCCCTCTTGTTTTCTTTCATTCTTACCCAACATAAACTAAAAATCCATAATTTTCTCATTTCAAATCGAAATTAGATGATTTTATATTAAAACGCTTGTATCGACGAGACGAACAAAACAAGATTTATTTTGTATTTTTTCAACAGTTTTCCCCTCAAAACACATTTCCAACCCAACTTTTAAAACACCATCTCTAAATGTCTCCCAAACGGGCCTAAGTTATGATTTAAAAAGGTTTTTAAAGCAAACGATGTTGTTCTCTCACAAAAAAATAAAATAAATAATAATACAATTAAATGAAAAATAGTAAACATAGGAAGAAAAGTGGAGGGTAGTGTGATCTTTTGTGGCCGTCGGTTTATATTTAAAAGAAATTTAAGAAAAGTAACGAGAGAAGAAGGAGAAGAACACAAAGATGTTTAACGCGAATGTGTTTTTACGGTTTAAAAATAAATAATTTATTAGTATGGAGTATTATGAATGAGCTCGCATATAAATACAGGTTACAATATAATTATAATAATTATAAATAAATGAAAAGTTTAACTTTCTCTACTGTTAATATTAATTTTCCTAATATGCTATCGCAAGATGAAGTTTCGATAAGAGATCCAATATTAAATTATAATAAAAGAAACCTAAATTAATATATATATATATTTTGCTATTTCTTTCTTCGTTTTTTTTTTTGCTCCATTTTTTTTTGAACATCTAAAAAATAAAAATAAAATATGTTGGGATGCAAGAGCGTAGAGAAGATACGACAAGTGTTGTTATGGATTAAAAATAAATATTCATCAATAAAAAAATTATAAATACTTTATAAATAAGTTATAATATATATAATTGCACTTAATATTTACAAATCGACACACTATTATAAATTATAATAATTATAAATAAATGAAAAGTTTAACTTTCCCTTTATTAACTTTCCTAATAATATTAAGGTAGTGTAATTGAAGTGTAATGAGGGTGGACGCTTGTTAACTTAATCGAGTGTGGAGAGAGAGAGAGACTGAGGGAGAGGAGATCTTCCTGCTTCAATGGAGACCGTCTGTTCGGTTGACTCTCAGTTCGCCGATGTTATTTCTGCTCTTCTCTCACCGCCTTCACCTCTTCAAGCTAAGGTAAACTCTCTCTCTGTACATTGGCAAAATGAATTCTGAATTCTGAAATCCTTTTTGTCCTTTTATGTTATTATTATTTTGTAAAATTCAGGAGTATTTCGACGAGCTTATATCCAAGAGGCAAACCCGCGGTATCAAAGTGGAACAAAATGGAGCCTTTGGCAAAGGTGATCTTTTTTCTTCTTCCTCCTCCTTATTTTGTTTTGTTTTGTTTTTGTTTTTGTTTTTTTTTTGTTTTTGTTTTTTTTTTTTTTTGTTTTTTTTTTTAAATATAAATAATTTGGCTGTGACCCATATTCACATATATTGTAAAAGGCGTGTTTGCGGTGAAGGGATTTAAAGAAGGGGACCTTATATTGAAGGACAAATGCTTGTGGGTGCTCAACATTCCTCAAACAAGGTCTTTTAAATTTCCCATTTTCAATTTCCTTAAAATAATTAAAAAAAATAATTTCTCAAAGTTAAAGTTTGATTTTTTTTTTTTTTGGGGGGGGGTGTTGGTGTGTGGTTAAATGTAGATGGATTGTTTAGTATGTAGCTTCTGCTTTCGTTTCATTGGCTCAATAGAACTTCAAATTGGGAGAAAACTTTATCTGCAACAATTGGGAGTTTCAGTGAATCACACTGAATGTGACATGGAAGAGGAACACAATTTCTCTGTTGGTGAGAACTCCGGAGCATGTGCTTCGACAAGCAGTCCTGGAAAAAAAGTTGAGCTTCCAAGAGGAATTGTGGAGTCTCTGATGAATGGTGAATTGAAATTGCCTTATTCTGACAAGTTCTCATTGCCTCCGGCTGTTCCTTGTGCTGGGGACTGCGGGGAAGCTTATTATTGCAGGTGAGCTAAAACTTCGTCGAAGAGAATTGTTATGCTTTTGTGGAGACCCAACCAGTTGAATTTACCTGCATGTTGTTGTATAGTGATGTACCCTTTTCTAGTTTTTCTGTCTTGTACATTGAGGTTCTTCGTGTGACAACATTGCGAGCTTTTTTATAGTGAATTGTGTGCACAAGCTGATTGGGAAACTAGTCATTCCTTGCTTTGCACTGGTGAGAAGTCGGAATCAGTATCGAGGGAGGCCCTTTTAGAATTTATACAGCATGCTAATGGTAAGACTCACCTTCTCCGTTATTTGTGTCCATGCTATTTTTTTGTTTCTTTGTATTGCCTTTTATTTTATTTTCCTTATTTTTCTATTTGTTTAATTCACCAGAAACAAATGACATATTCCTCCTTGCCATGAAGGTACGTCCTAAAGATTTTCATGTATTAGTGAAATGGAGTCCAAGGACGTTAGTAAATTCGTTAGCAGCAAAAAGCATTTTTCTATGCTTATTTACTTGACTTGGCTTGTGTTGCCATATAGTTTCTTTCCTGATAATAGTAAACTATTGAACTCCAGGCAATTTCGTCTACTGTATTAAGATATAGGAAGTTGAAGGCAACTTTCCTTGAAGGACGAGGGAAACTCAAAAATGTTTCAGGCTGCACGGTTTCACCTGCCCTCTTTGAGGCATGGAAGCCGATATCGATGGGACACAAGAGAAGGTAGTCATTTCCAATTGCCAGTGCATATTTAATAGACTATGTCCCACAGCCTAAGTTTAACAATTGCACATTGTGTTTACTTGCTGGTGAAAATGCAACATCTATTATCGCTCTAACTTATTCCTGTAACCAGTACAATAACATTTGCTTCAACTTTTTCTAATGCATCTGTTTTTTCTGTTCCTCTATTTTCACATGTGACTGATTTTAGGTGGTGGGACTACATGGCATTGCCAGTTGATGTTGAATCTTCTGAAGAAGAAGCATTTAGAGCGCAAATAAGAAGCCTCGCATTCTCGGTAGAATTCATGTGTTCATATCTTGTTATCTAGTTGTCCTTCTCCTTTGAATAGTTGGAGATCTCATTTCTGACGTCTGATTGTTGTCACGGAAATTTTGATAGTGCATATTCGCTGTGATATTATAAGAGCTAACCGTTCGGTTTCCTATTCTCCAGTCACTCCAGCTTCTAAAGGCAGCTATCTTTGACAAGGAATGTGAACCATGTATCCATCCAAGTGCATAATTATTTTTTATTTGTTTTCTTGGTGTAACTGTTCTTAGTATTTTTACATTTACAAGATTGAAGTCCTTGACTCTGCAAAGTATTCTCTCTTGAAATATACGGGCACGTAATTGGCATGTTTGAGTTGAATAATCTGTAAGAGTTACATTTTATCAAGACCTCTCCTTTTTTCATGCATTCAGAAACATAGTTGCATTGCTGATTGATCGGAGAAACAAATCTGGATTATCATATTGCAAGCTTATTACGCTTGAGATTTCATATAGTAATGTTATGTTATCTTTGTATGTTCAGTGATTTGATCGTAGCATCTCCAGTGGAGGATTATTTCTTATACATTGATGACCTTCCAACTCCTGAAAAGGTAAGAGCATATATCCTTGCAGTCCGACTTGCTTTTATGAGATTGAATCTGATATCTCCCAAATAAATAATTTCCCTTCCCTAATACTACTAATGGTAGAAAGAAGCTGAAGAAATTACACGACCAATTTTGGAAGCTCTTGGTGATGACTATTCAGTTTGTTGCCAGGGTACGGTATTATTTTCTTTGATTTCTCAATACAACTTCATTATTTATGTTTATTTTTCTCATAACAGCAAGTTACTGTACAGTCAAGCTTTCTCGTAAACGAACCAGGATTTTTTGCCATGTTATAATGGCCAGAAACTAAATACTTTAGTGTTTTCTTTTTTAGGCACGGCGTTCTTCCCCTTGCAGAGTTGTATGAATCATTCTTGTTGTCCAAACGCAAAAGCGTTTAAAAGAGAGGAGGTTTGTAAACTTGGAAGTTGTTTTTTGTTCCCTCCTTATGAGAACACATGAGTTTTGGTTCAGAGTGACAACAAACACTATTTCTACTTTAACAGGATTTTCAGAGCTCCGGTGATTTGGCCATTTAGTGGTATATATATCAACCTGGTTAGAAGTTTGGAAAAAGAGATATAAGCCAAATGCAGTAGGCATAATAGTCTGAAAAGAAGTGTGGAATAGGCTTTTGATCAGTCTAAGGCAAATTCATTTAAGTTCTTTAACAATGAATTAGGGAATTTGGGTTATTAAATCATACTCTGCTGGAAAATTAGACTTGTAGTGAGCCGTGCGTAGTAAGCAAAATTTTCTCTCGCTATCTGACAACTTCTCATTTTCCATTCTCTATTGCAGGACAGAGATGGCCAAGCAACAATTATTGCGCTTAAACCTATTTTCAAGGGAGAAGAGGTAAGTTTGATGACAATAATTAATGGCATATAACTCTCAACGTGTTGATTAGGCAAGTTATGGAAGTGGAAATCTGTCATATGGACTCTTTCGCAGTTGCGCTATGTCGTTGTCCTATTTGTTGAACTTCGTAATATTTTCTACTTCATCCATGTGTAGGTTACTATTTCGTACGTAGATGAGGAGCTCTCGTATGAGGACAGACGGGCATTACTCGCAGATTATGGTTTTAGATGCAGATGCCCTAAATGTTTAGAAGAAGAGTCATAAGCTAGAAATCCAAAAGAAATACATAAATTTTCTTGAAAAGAGGCTATACAACAAGAAGCGGAACATACAAGTTCAAGAGTAGAAAGGGTCTCTCTTTGCAGAAATTCAAGCATGAAAGAGTTGAAAAATGAAGAGAGCCCCTGAAGTGAGAACTTAGAAATGCAAATTGTTGAACAGCTTGTAATTGCAAGTCATACATTTAGTTTCGTTTCAAAAGTTTTTGACATATTGATGAGAAAACTTGTTGGCATTACTGGGTTTTGTTTTGTTTTTGTTTTGTTTTGTTTTGTTTTGTTTTTTTTGTTTTTTTTTTTCAAACGGGGCTTTGTTTTTTGAGAGGACTTGAGAAATCAGCTTAATGTGACCTGATCTCCTAATGTAAACTCTGACCTAACTCCAACTTTCTAAGAAATATATGAAACGACAGAGTTTCTTTGGTTAATAAACTAGAAACGATGCCATCCATAATTTTGCCACTGCCAAAGTAAATTTCGGACAAAAATATTGATTATTGAAATAAAAATCTCTCTTTTCTTTTATAAAGCCAAGGATCCGGTTCAAGTTCCTGTTGGTCCAATTACAGGAGCGCAGGCAAAGAAGTTCAAGGAGACTTTAAATACTTTAGCGCAACACATTGTGATAGAGTGCGACAAGTCTACATGCGTGGAATCAACAAATGGAGTTTAAATAGTCAATTTAATTCAAATTCAGCCATGTAATTGAAGAAGTCACGTCAGTCATGCAATCGATGCAAATGGTCGTTGTTTTTGGAGGATTTGTTTAGTTTAAACCAAGTTATCTGATTCCCTTTTTAGTTGTCCATGTTTTTGGGTTAATTGGTCAAGATATTTAGTTGACCACGTTTTTGGGTTGATTGATTAAGAATTAATTAGTTTCCTTTTCTGTATAATAGGTGTAATTGATTGAAAAATAAAGCCAAACAATTAAGTAAGTTTCCTTTTTTATTTTTAAGCTAAAATTATTAGGATAGTTTCCTTTTCTCTAGCTTAGCATATTCTAGGAATATTATTGTAATTCTCAGCTATAAATAGGCCTTATTTTCATATCAATATGAACTTTTTGGCATTCTCTTCACTCTTGTGATTTATCTCTCAGTTCTTGTTGAACTAATCGAACTTATCAAGACTTTGTCTTGTGACGTTCAAATCCGACTTATCAAACGGTTATCCACCACCGTTTGCGGCATCTACGACAATACCAAGGTTCTTGTTTGCTGGTTGGCATTGGGTGGCGGTCTTCTATACCAAGGTTGGTGTCACGATTCAAGCAACGGGTTGCGGTTTCCATCCCAATCAAACCTATGCTAGAGACGATCTTGGAGACTTCTTAGATTACAGGTTCGTCACAAGTTAGCGTGGTTTGTATCATTTGGTATCAGAGCTTAGAATCTAGTCTCAGGTTTGCCTATCCTTTAAATTTTCTTTTTGTTCAAATTTTAGTTTATTTCAATTCCTGATTGTTCAAAAAAAAAATGTCAGAAAAAAAAAAAAAAAAAAAAAAACAAAAGAAAACAGAAAGGAGTCTGTAAAAAAAAAAAAAAAGAGAGATTCGAATTCACAAAAAAAAAAAAAGAGAAAAGAAAACAGAAAGAAGTCTGGAAAAAAAAAAAAACGTGACCAAACTTGTTTGCCTTTTAACCTTGTTTCCCTTTGTGACAAACTTGTCTGGCCGAATTTGTCAACAAAAAAAAAAAAAAAAAACATTTTGTTTGTTTTCATCAATTTAGGTCCCAATAAGCCGAAATCACCTTATCTCAAATGCCAACAAACTTTTTGTAAAAATTTTTGAAAACTACTGATAAGCTTGAATTGACGATCATTCGCGAATCTTGATTGATGTTTGTATTAGTTTGATAAGAACTCAAGAGGATTTCTAAGAGTGAATTGTGAGGACTTGAGTGACATCTTATTGTGTGCAAATACGAGTGTGTGAAACCATTAATTTGAGTGAAACACGTGAGGGAGTGAATTGGTGAAGTCCTTTATTACTAACTTTATTTTGCAACAATTATGTCTCACAATAGCATTACTGATGGTGCCACGGATCCGAAGTTGTTTATGGAGGCCATGATGGGTGAGATGAAGCATGTGATGAGATTGGAATTAGAGCAGATTCATGAGCGGATAGATCGGATAGAGAATACACGTGTGGAGCAGCCACAACCCGCTCCTAATGTTCGAAGAAGGGAAAGAGTTCAACCTAGACATGAAGCGGAGGACTATGAGGAGTTCAATGAGGACCGTTTTGAGGAGGAGGATGAAAGACGCTCGATGGGCAGCGTTAGGAGGTTTGGACGGGTTCGAAGATATAGGAATAGGGAAGATAATGATCTGGGTAATATTAAGATGAGAATTCCATCATTTCAAGGAAGGAATGATCCCGAGGCATATTTGGAGTGGGAGAAGAAGGTGGACTTGGTGTTTGAGTGCCACAACTACTCCGAAATGAAAAAGGTAAAACTTGCCGCCATTGAGTTTTCTAACTATGTTATTGTTTGGTGGGATCAGTTGATGCTCAATAGGAGGCGCAATGGTGAGAGATCAGTGGGCACTTGGGAAGAGATGAAGGCCATCATGCGGAAACGATTTGTGCCAAGCCACTACTATCGGGACTTATACCGAAAGTTGCAAAGATTGGTGCAAGGTAATAAAAGCATGGAAGACTACTACCAAGAGATGGAGGTAGCCATGATTAGAGCCAATGTGGAGGAGGACCGGGAAGCTACCATGTCACGCTTTTTAGCTGGTTTAAACCCCGAAATTGCAAACCAAGTGGAGTTACGTGAGTATGTAGAGTTGGATGAGATGGTACATATGGCCATCAAAATTGAGCACCAACTAAAGAGGAGGGGTAGCAGTACGTGGAGTACAAGGTGGGGGATCCTCTTGGAGGCCAAATTTGGCTGAAGGGAGGAAAACAACCAGCCCCGATCAAACCAAAAGTGGATCCAAAACAAGAATTAGTCGGCCACCAAACTCAAGGTAAAACAGAACAAACTACTACTCACAATCGTGATATTAGATGTTTTAGGTGCCAAGGAAGAGGATATATCACAAATCAATGTCCAAACCAGCGAGTAATAGTCATGCGGGAGAATGGCGAAATTGAAACCAAAAGTGAAGTTGATATCGAGTCCATACCGCCATTGGAGGACACTGACTATGAGGAGTACGCAGCCCAAGGTGAATTGTTAGTGGCTAGAAGAGTGTTAAGTGTGCAGGTCAAGGAAGGTGAAGATGTACAACGGGAAAACATCTTTCACACTAGGTGCCACGTGAATAACAAGGTATGTAGTATTATTATTGATTGTGGGAGTTGTACTAATGTTGCAAGCACTACTATGGTAGAGAAATTGGGGCTGCCTACACGAAAATATCTTAGGCCTTATAAGTTGCAATGGTTGAACAATAGTAGTGAAATTAAAGTGAGTAAACAGGTATTGATTGCGTTTCGCATTGGAAAATATGAAGATGAGGTGTGGTGTGATGTGGTTCCGATGCAAGCAAGCCATTTGTTACTTGGTAGGCCATGGCAATTTGATAGGCGTGTGAAACATGATGGATTCACAAACAAATACACATTTGAATTCAAGCAAAGAAATGTAACTCTTGTACCTATGACTCCGAGACAAGTTTATGAAGATCAAGTGAGGTTACAACAAGAAAGTGAAAAAGAGATTGAGAATGAGAGGAAAAAAAGAGAGAATGAAAAAGAAAAGAGAGAAAAAATGAGAATGAGTGAAAAGGAAAAGCAAAACGAAAAAGAAAGTGAGAACTCGAGTAAAGAGAGAAAAGAAGAGGGGAAAAAGAGCTTGTTTGCGAGGGCAAGTGAGGTGAAAAGGGCTTTGTTTTCAAAACAGCCAATGATTGTACTATTGTACAAAGAGGCTTTAAACATTAACACACTTGATACTTCTTTGCCTAGTACTGTTGTCTCTCTTTTGCAGGATTATGAGGATGTCTTTCCCGAGGATGTACCACAAGGATTACCACCTATTCGAGGGATTGAGCATCAAATTGATTTTGTTCCCGGAGCATCCATACCTAACCGACCAGCCTACCGAACCAACCCCGAGGAGACAAAAGAATTAGAAAGTCAGGTTAGTGAGTTGATGGAAAAAGGGTTTGTGAGAGAAAGCATGAGTCCATGCGCAGTTCCGGTAATTTTAGTTCCTAAGAAAGATGGGACATGGAGGATGTGCGTTGATTGCCGAGCTATCAACAACATAACGGTAAAGTATCGACATCCTATTCCTCGCTTAGATGATATGCTTGATGAGTTGCATGGTGCATGTGTGTTTTCAAAGATTGATTTGAAAAGTGGTTATCATCAAATTAGAATGAAAGGAGGTGATGAGTGGAAAACTGCTTTTAAAACTAAACATGGTTTATATGAGTGGTTAGTCATGCCTTTTGGTTTAACTAATGCACCTAGTACATTTATGCGCTTAATGAATCATGTTTTGAGACCTTTTATTGGCAGATTTATTGTAGTCTATTTCGATGATATCCTTATTTATAGCAAAAGCTTGGAAGAACATGTTATGCATTTACAATCAGTTTTGGATGTGCTTCGAGAAGAAAAATTATATGCTAACATGAAGAAGTGCACCTTTTGCATCGATAAGCTTGTGTTTCTTGGTTTTGTTATGAGTGCACAAGGGATTCAGGTTGATGAAGAAAAGATAAAGGCAATTCAAGAGTGGCAACACCAACAAATGTAGGGCATGTGCGAAGTTTTCATGGGCTTGCTAACTTTTATAGGAGGTTTGTGAAAGACTTTAGCAGCATTGCCGCACCATTGACTGAAGTCATCAAGAAGAGCATCGGATTCAAATGGGGCGAGGAACAAGAATAGGCCTTTCAATTACTTAAAGATAAATTGACTAATGCACCTTTACTTGTTTTGCCCGATTTCACTAAGACATTTGAAATTGAGTGTGATGCATCAGGTTTTGGGATAGGAGCAGTCTTGATGCAAGGTGGAAGACCAATTGCGTACTTCAGCGAAAAGCTAAATGGGACAACACTAAATTACCCAACGTATGACAAGGAGATGTATGCATTGGTTCGAGCCCTAGAGACATGGCAGCACTACCTTTGGCCTAAAGAGTTTGTAATTCATACTGATCATGAGTCCTTAAAGCACTTGAAAGGACAACACAAGTTGAGCAAGCATCATGCACGATGGGTGGAGTTCCTTGAGACATTTCCATATGTCATCCGATACAAACAAGGTAAGGAAAACATCGTTGCCGATGCGCTCTCTAGAAGGTATGTGTTAATTTCTACTCTTGGTGCGAAATTACTTGGTTTTGAGCACATTAAGGAGTTATATTCTTTAGACCATGACTTTGAAGAAGAGTATAGAATGTGTGAGAAAAATGCTATTGGAAAATTTTTTAGACATGAAGGGTTTCTTTTCAAGGAAAATAAGTTGTGTGTGCCTAATTGTTCATTGAGAGATTTGTTAGTCAGGGAATCCCATGGTGGAGGGTTAATGGGACATTTTGGAGTCGCCAAGACATTGGCTATTTTGCAGGAACATTTTTATTGGCCACACATGAAAAGGGATGTAGAGAGAATTTGTGGCAAATGCGTCACTTGTAAGCAGGCAAAATCTCGAGTGCAACCCCATGGATTATACACCCCACTCCCTATACCTAGTGAGCCTTGGATTGATATTTCTATGGATTTTATTTTGGGTTTACCTAGGTCTAAGCATGGACGTGATTCTATCTTTGTGGTTGTAGATAGATTTTCTAAGATGGCATATTTTATCCCATGTCATAGAACTGATGATGCTTCACATGTTGCAGATTTATTCTTTAAGGAAATTGTAAGGTTACAAGGTATGCCTAGGACTATTGTTTCAGATAGGGATGCGAAGTTCTTAAGTTACTTTTGGAAGACCTTGTGGTGTAAGTTAGGTACTAAGCTTTTGTTTTCTACTACTTGTCATCCACAAACTGATGGTCAAACCGAAGTAGTAAATAGGACTTTGTCAACTTTGTTGAGGGCTATCATTAAGAAGAACATTAAGACTTGGGAGGAGTGTTTACCACATGTTGAGTTTGCTTATAATCATGCTATTCATTCTGCTACTAAGTTTTCACCTTTTGAAATTGTTTATGGTTTTAACCCTTTGACTCCATTGGATTTATCTCCATTACCTTTATCTGAGCATGTTAACTTAGATGGACAAAAGAAAGCTGAATTTGTTAAGCAGATATATGGGAAAGCAAGGCTCAACGTCGAGCGGCGAATGGAGCAATATGCTAATCAAGCCAACAAAGGGTGTCGTAAGCTTATTTTTGAGCCTGGTGATTGGGTTTGGTTGCATATGCGCAAGGAAAGGTTTCCGAATCAAAGGCGCTCAAAGTTGCTTCCACGAGGAGATGGACCGTTTCAAGTTCTTGAGCGCATTAATGACAACGCTTACAAATTGGACTTACAAGGTCAGTATAATGTTAGTGCCACTTTTAACGTGTCTGATTTAAGTCCTTTTGATATAGGTGACGATTTGAGGGCAAATCCTCTTCAAGAAGAGGGGAATGATAAAGCCAAGGATCTGGTTCAAGTTCCTGTTGGTCCAGTTACAAGAGCGCGGGCAAAGAGGTTTAAAGAGACTTTAAATACTTTAGCGCAACACATTGTGATAGAGTGTGGCAAGTCTACATGCGTGGAATCAACAAATGGAGCTCAAATAGGTCAATATAATTCAAGTTCAGACATATAATTGAAGAAGCCACATCAGCCATGCAATCCATGCAAATGGTCGTTGTTTTTGGAGGATTTGTTTAGTTTGAACCAAGTTATTTGATTCCCTTTTTAGTTGTCCATGTTTTTGGGTTAATTGGTCAAGATATTTAGTTGACCAAATTTTTGGGTTGATTGGTCAAGAATTAGTTAGTTTCCTTTTCTGTATAATGGGTGTAATTGACTGAAAAATAAAACCAAACAATTAAGTAAGTTTCCTTTTTTATTTTTAGGCTAAAATTATTAGGATAGTTTCCTTTTCTTTAGCTTAACATATTCTAGGAATATTATTGTAATTTTCAGCCTATAAATAGGCCTTATTTTCAGATCAATAGGAACTTTTTGGCATTCTATTCACTCTTGTGATTTATCTCTCAGTTCTTATTGAACTAATCGAACTTATCAAGACTTTGTCTTATGGCGTTCAAATCCGACTTATCAAACGGTTCTCCACCACCGTTTGTGGCGTCTACGACAATACCAAGGTTCTTGTTTGCAAGTTGGCATTGGGTCGCAGTCTTCTATACCAAGGTTGGTGTCACGATTCAAGCAACAGGTTGCGGTTTCCATCCCAATCAAACGTGTGCTAGAGACGATCTTGGAGACTTCTTAGATTACGGGTCTCGTCACAAGTTGGCGTGATTCGTATCATTTTTTTTTAATATTTCCAAATGCGATAAATATTTTAAAAGTTAATCAGTTAGGCAAGGTTTTAGTTTACACCATAGCAAGTCCTATAATGCTTAAACGAATCTGTCTACTCTGTCCAAGCAATATAAATGTCATACCACTGGGTACATATCTCTTCCCACTGTATTTCGTGAAGGAAAAATTGAACTTGAGATTTTTCATGGATGAAAACTGAATTAGCTCGAGTGAGACCAATTACAATATTTTGTGTGTATAATTATATTAAAATCACAATTATATAGATATTACTTAATCGAGAAAATTATCTAAATAATCACATTTTTTTCATCTATTGATCAGCATGACTCAAATTCTCAATTTTTGACCAATATGATACAAATTTTAGTGAACTTCAATTTAATTTTATGTCATACTAGTTTATTATTAATTTATCATGTCATGTTCGTACAATGATATTTAAATTTGTATCATTCAAGTACTTTTCCTTATAAAATAAGTATTAAGAGTCTCGTTTATGAAGCTGTTATAAGGGCTGTTACCATTTATTAGTCTTTTAAATACTCTAAAGAAAAAAAAATGAAAATTTGACTGCATTGTTCTTTTATTTCTAATATTTTCTCATATCTTACAGATATTCTTCAAAATCTTTATTTATTATTATTTTTTTCAATGTAGAGTTTGGTCATGGTCCTTTGCTCCTAATGTACAAGCGTAAACAGCAACAATAACGCTAAACCTTTGGTTATGGTCCTTCGCTCCAAATATACAAGTGTAAATAGTAACAATAACGTTAAAAAGGTATAGCTATAATATAAGATCAATATCATTTTTTGTTGCTATATCTTTCCGACATCTTTCTTACATTAATAAATATCATGTTACACTTTTCACAAACCCTATATAAAAGTGCCCTGTTTTTTCAATCAACTTACAAATATTTGTTTACTGCAAGTCGGAAAAAACTGTCCTTGCTTCGCTCGTGCCAAAACTAGACTACTGTTTTTATCAGCTTCTCTACTAAAACCATTTGCAATACCAGGCACGCTTCTGTTGTAAAAGAAACTTTTTCCTTCACTTTCCATGTGAAAATCGAAAATCAAATTGGATTACCCGAAAAAGAAGGGGGTCCATCTTACTAACCCAACTTCTCTGTACATTGCTATTAGTCAAAAATCCTTTCTATCTAAATTATAAAATGGCTATAGTATACCACGGAAATTCCACTACCATCACAAATATCAGACGATATCCACCTGCACCATCTCCTCCGCATCCTCCTCCTCATCCTCATCCCCGTCCATGTCTATTTTCTCATAGTCCTCATCCCCGTCAATGTCTATTTTATCATCATCATCCTCGTACTGCAAGCAAAAATTATGTAAACAAAAATTCCTGAACCATTGCATGCGTGCGTGCATGTGTATAGCCACATGGACCATAAATCTAAAACGTAGAAGCAACAAATCTAAGATCGTGATTTTCAAAGGAAAAAAGTGTGCGGCTAAGAAAGCATGCAGGAATAACAAATTGAACGAAAGAAACTTACACTAACCTGTGAGTAACTATTTTGCAAGATCGGAAGAGGTGGGGGAGGTAGCAAGTCCTTGATCTCATGTGTAGATCCTTTCTCAACTCTTGTAGAAGCAGTCCCAGCCACCCCGATATTATCTTCCGATTCGTTTTCAACTTCATCTACTGCATGGGCAGCCAGGCTGGTCGATGACAATGCAAGCCTTGAATCCAAGCTCTTTACCAGAAAATTTGGTTGCACATAAGTGTTAAAACACAAGCATATCATAAAGAAAGAGACCCAGCATGTTTAAATAGGTATTTACGTGCAACCAAATAAAGAGTGTTACCCATGACTATTGCCATGTTTATTGAAGGTTCTACTTGCCTACAAGATATTCTTGAAGATTTGGCATCATCCAATCATAACCCATTTTGGTCACTAAAATTAGTTTAACAAAAGATTATGCCATCTTTTTAAATGGAACGAAAACAAGTTCCAACACAAAGGATTAAATATGCACCTTATCCGCAGAGAGGCCATTGACAATACTTCTCTTCTCATGCTTGCCTTCATTTCCAATGGGGCTTGACCGGCCATTTCTGCTTGCCTCAATCTCCTTCTCATAATTTGACTGAGCAAGAATATTCCCCCGAGAAACTTTCTTCATTCTGAGTGGTGCGTCCATGTGTACTTTCACTAAGTCAGCCAGTACATGCTAAAATGTCAGCACATATGATATCATCAAGCATGATATTTAAAATTTTTCGGTAGCTCGAAGGGAATATACACACATGCATATAAATTGAAACATGGACCAACAACACAACGTTGGGTAACTTTTTTTTTTGGCCGCAGAGTTGAAAAGTGCTTTGCTCCAAGCTGCAACCTAGTCATCTACCAACTCAAAAATCCCTAAACTTGAAAGAATTTCCACATCGACAGACCCCAAAGTCGCAGAAAAGTAACTCCAGGGGATAAGAGAATAGAAACTGAATTAAAGATAAATTAATCAAACAAAAAATATTATGGTTGAAAGTCTTGAATAGACTACCACCTTGTTTTGATTCTCTAAGAGGCTTACTAGCATCCTGCTTTGTGTTGCTTTGCAAAGCACCATTCTGCTGCTCTTTGTGTGGGCTGACAAGAAAACCAGCAGTCTCTTCGTCACTAACAATATTGATGCTTGAATCCTCTTCATTGGCAACAATTTTGGTGAAATCACAGGCAAGCTCATCTCCCAACTTATGAAGCCGAACTTCTGATCTACATATTTCAATGATTTATTCCCATCATAAGTTTGAAACTAAACTATCCATCATGTTTATGGTTCCAGAAAGGGAAAAAAGAGAATCCTTGAAGCAATCAATACATGCAAAAACAACAGTGATGTAAAACAAGAATGAAAAAACTTACCTCTTAAGTTGATCTTGAATCTCTGTACAACGATTATGTGCCTTGACAAACTTGTTGATTTTTGACAAGATCCTGAATATGGCCATAGCTCAGGAAAGGGGAACCTCAGTAAACCATTAAAACAGTAAATGGACAGAAAGACTGAAAATTTTGGAAATTTCAGTGTTGAACCTTTTATTTTCTTCTCTCTCTTTGTTTAGCTGCACCTCAAGCTCCTGAATTTTGGAAGTAAGACTGTCCACTTCTTGAACCTTCTCTTCCAGTTTGACCTGTAAATGCCATACTTCCATTATTTTCCTCAAATTGGCATGCTGCAGCATACATGTAGCGTCTTTTCTCCATACTAAATCAAATTTTACAAGCAAAAAATAAAAAAATAAAAAATAATAATAATAACAACAACTTAACGCATAAATCCTAAACAAAATCAATTATATATCTAAATCACAATATATCAATATCAAAGACACCAAAATCTGCTGTAAGATATTGAATCTTGCACAGAAAGAAATGTGTGGACAAATGAGTTGCATGACAGACGTTAATAGGCATCATCAATAGCAATTAGACTGCCATAAATCATTTTGACAGACCATGAGACCAAACACAAGATTGGCATGTTACTACTTCAATAAGACACTGAATGGCAAAGATTTTCAAGAGCTGAAACTGACCCCTAGTTGAGATTTCCGGTGATCAAACCTCTCGATGTCTAGCTCCACTTGCTCTAACTGCAGATAATCCCAAGAACGATAAGTACAAATATAGCAAACTTTCAGATGAAACTAGGAGTCCAACTGCAATTAATTTAGGATAAAGAACTTTGAAAAAAAATTTTAAACCTGCTTTACAAGAACACCTCTTGAATCAGTTCTAAATTTTCCCCCTTTAACCTGATACTCTGCAGCATCTGAGATTCTCAAACTTCCAGAGATATCACTTTGGTCATCTAAACGCTGTCTTTTCTTATGCCTTCTATCTCTGTATAAATATTTTAGAGTCAAATTATCTGTACAACATTCTGAAAACAGAAAATCAACTGGAAATATTTAGGAAAATTAGGAACAGAAGAGATCAAAATATGCTCTATCCACCACTATCTATGATAGCGCTAGGCTTCTGCTCAATGATCATAAGGTGAAACAATAATAAAAGTAAAAAGCAATAAGAATTATGCTGGCTTCAAATGAAGTTGCAATGATCAAAGGAATATGAAATTAGGAATTTTATGTAGAAGTTACGTGTGTCTCCTTCTATACATATTTTAAAAGAACATTATCAATAGATATGCCCCTACATTAGTACTGTTAGCACGCTATGGCTTTTTATCTCTAGATTAAATAGACATATAGATATCGAGAAGCATAAACAAAGAAATTGGCTCTAAAGCAAGCTACAGTAATCAC
Organism: Ficus hispida; assembly: GCA_025413025.1. Taxonomy (NCBI): domain Eukaryota; kingdom Viridiplantae; phylum Streptophyta; class Magnoliopsida; order Rosales; family Moraceae; genus Ficus; species Ficus hispida. Next base: position 22,074,777 of record CM046365.1, read on the forward strand.
TATCCTATTGATGACAACATTTCAAACTTCCAACATCCTCATTTTTTCTTCTTTGTTCTTCATATTTAGTCGTCATAATTTACCCAAAATTCATAAAACTGAATAAGTTAAACTCAAGACAATAAAATAGAACCAAACAAAGTTGGAAAAAAAAAATCACCTTTCTCTTTCAGTGTCGAGAGATCCGGATCGGGAACATTCTGCAGCTTAATTTCCAGAAAGACAACCAAAAAAATAAAAAATAAGAAGAAGAAATGGAAATAGGAAACAATAGTTGATTAAGCAATAGCAAATTAGAATTTAAATGTGTGGGCTCCTAGTTTTACAAAATGGCAAACCCTAGAACTCCATTTGACAAAGAAATGCATATGTATACAAAGAAAAATAGAGGGAAATTTTTAATAATGCAGTTCTACCGTGAACTGTGTTTCGCCCTCTTGCTTCCCTCACTGGTGAATGTATTCGCCGTGGAGAATGCCTTCTGCCAATCTTATCCCTCAAGTCACCACCACCAAAGTCATGCCTTCCTACAGCCCAAAACAGAAAAATTTTCATACAGCATATGGTAAAAAGTTTGGCATGTCGCTCACATGAAACACGGAGACAGGCAATAAGAAACAACAAGGCTAAGCTTACCGTTACATCGAACAACATCAGTAAGATAATAATGAACAGTAATTGTGCCTCCTTGCCATTTCCAAAGGAACCATAGAAACTACTTCCAGCATATAATGAATCAATAGACATAGTAAACCCAAGTTTTGAGCTTATTCATTGAGATAACCTTCATAGATCAAAGATGCATTGAATAGAGAAGAATTGGCATTCCCATCTTGTCTTTGAGCAATAACAATAATATGCAAGCAGGATGGTAGAGAAATCTCCAAGGTACCATATCACGACAGAATACCATTCAAGCAAAAAAGCTATACATTTTCATTTCTTCTGACAGTCTCCCATAACATCAGCGTTCTTTCTTCATCACAGTAATTCCTTGGTGGTGTCATTCAGGGAGAAGTAATGAATGAAGTAGAAACAACGATTCCAGCGATCATAGAAAACCAGCAGAATTGGATAATAAAGATTGGAATACATGCCAAGTTGCAACTTGTCTTAGTAAAATGGAAGATATGTTCCACAACAACCTAATTCTGAACCAAGATAACATATCGAAGATGCATTACGATGACAAAATTTCGCCATAGAAATACCATAACCGAACATAATTTAACCAACCAGCAAACATCCATCCTGAACAAACAATAACCCTGTCAGTCTTGAGAACGCAATATGTCTCTCCGCAAGACATCTTGATAATGTCTCGACACGATGAAGCCAATCCATAGACTCAAATACACTCGCATACATGCAATACAAACACAAATACAAATACTAATATACTACAATACTGTATATTTCGTGATTCAGTCCACAATATCATTTCAATCCGTGTTTAATGTCTTTCTCGGATTATAAAGTAGGAAACAATTTTGAGCTTATTAATTGAGATTTCTTGAAAGTCATACAGCCCTATATCCAACTAATCACTTTGTTATCCTCCGTTTTCAATAATGACTCCAACAAAGTAAATAAGAGCAGCATAAGAACAGAATAGAAAAGTTATTTCTAAGCAACAATACATAAAGAAACGCATATATTCGCCGGATAATCGGCAGCGGTGACTCGAGGAGCAATTTACCGTGAAAAGAGCCGGAGAAACGGCGAAGCTCCGCGTCTCCATGCGCGAACGGGCAATCCTGACGCGAACACCGGCCTCTCTTATACAGTACGCAGATCTTCGTCTTGAAGCTTTTCCGTTCAACCATCGCACAACAATGATAAATCCGATACCAAAAGATGATCTTCCGAAGGCCAGAAAAATCCAAAAATTTTATCGGGAAACCAATTAGCAGAGACAGAATCGGCCGAGGATTTGCTACAACAGATAAATTAGCATTATATAACACCCTGGATTCCCTGCAAAACAAAAATGGCCTAGGATTTGTTAGTATAAGTCTGTGTTTGGTTGCTGAGAAAGAGTGGGAAAGCGAGAGAGAATATGAAGAAGTTTGAAGTCTAAAAGCCGTAAATTTTTATTTTTTCGATTTATAATTCTTATTTTTTTATATTCAGGTTTCTCAGGAAAACCAAGTGAAAATTAGTGGATTTTGAGAAAGAAATGGATGAGTTCGAGAGAAGGATTTTACCTGGGAAAAGACAAGAGAAAGATTGGGTTGACGACGCTAGCGCTTCAATCGGTCAGTGCAATAATGAAGAGGGCTTTTTAGCGGGTGGGAGAAGCAGAAGCTGACCTTTATATAATTTTCTCCGGTTTTATTTTTCTTTTATTGATTAAAAAAAATGAGATTTATAGTTAAATGATTTTTTTTTTAAATAAGTTATTTAGTAAATGATTTTAAGTTTTTAAAAATTAATTAAAATTTTTTTTTTTAGAATGGTTAATCAATTTTATAAATTATCAATTAGTAATTAATCGGTAAATTATTGATTGATCACGATCAGTCACTGATTGATTATCGGTCAATCATTTATTATAATCTATCATAATATGACTTACAAATTTTTATAGTCAATTACTGATTGACGATAAACAAAACACTAACTGACCATTAGTAAATCACTAATTCATCTGGTTAATCAAAGGTCAATCACCAATTAACCATAATATTTGATATGAACCTCACAAAGAATGATAAACCCGAAACCAAGATTGGAAATTAAAAGCCCTAGGATGTCCAAAAATAGATTCTTTAAGAAACCTTGACCCGTTATCTATGGAAGATAAGAACCAAAGGTATGTTGTTGTAGACACCACACTCAAGAATTCAAGAACTAAAAGTCAAGGAGTGATAAGTCAGGTATTGAATGCCACAAGAAAATCTTGATAAGTTCAAACAAGTTCTTTTCAATAACCAAAAAGAAACTCTCTCAATATTATTAATTCATTCAGGCAAGCTGTTTTTCTTGGGTCATGCATGCCTTTATAAATAGGCTGTAGCAAAACTCATAGGAAAAAAAATGGAAACTAATGGTAAATATTGCCTACACACTTACAACAGAAAAGGAAACAATCTTATGGCAATAATGCCTTACAATCAGGAAAGTAAATGATCTACAATTAAAAAAATAAAATAAGACTTTAAATGACAATTAACTGTATTGGGAAATAGGCAAGTAATCTGCTATTTATTGGAATGTAATTTGCTCCTTATTTGGAATGCTGAAAATAGGAAATCAACATGCATGCATGTGCCACACATCCAAGGCTCCTAGTTAGCCCCTTCAATTGCCTTGATAATGTTGACTAAGACTTGATTTCATTTGGATCCATCTTGGACTTCACCTTTTTAAAATTAGTCCAAAGTTCATGGATCAACTCATTGAGTGCTTCTTTGAACCTCTTAGCCCTTGCCCTTGTAATTGGCCCAACTAGTACATGCAGTGGATCCTTTGGTATTGTTACTATATTCACATCATCCCCCCTGCCCCTCTTGAGAAGGATTTGTCCTCAAATCTTCATTTATATCAAAAGGAGATAAATCAAAAACATTAAAGCTTGCACTTACATTACACTAACCCAAAAGATCCAGCTTGTATGCGTTGTCACTGATACACTTAAGTACATGAAGCGGTCCATCTCCCCTCGGAAAAAGCTTAGAACGCCTTTGCTCGGGAAACCGTTCTTTTCTCAGGTGCAACCTCTCCTGGTCCAAACGCAATCTTTTTTGGCCCTTGTTGGCTTGTTTGGCAAATTGCTCAGTTCTCCACTTTATGTGTAGCCGTGCCTTCTCATGAATCTACTTCACAAATTTAACTTTCCTTTTGCCATCTAAATTAACACGTTCACTCAAAGGTGAAGGAGTTAAATCCAAAGGGGTCAATGGATTAAAACCATAAACAATTTCCAATGGTGAAAACTTAGTTGCAGAATGAACATTTCTATTATAAGCAAATTCAACATGCGACAAACAATCTTTTCATGTTTTCAAGTTCTTTTGAATTATAGCACATAACAAAGTACACAAGGTCCTATTAACTACTTTGGTTTGACAATCAATTTGTGATAAAAGTAGTGATTATTTGATTCATTAGAAATTGGATAAGTAAGGAAATTTCTTGTTAAGTTATAGACTTAACTTAAAAATGAATAAACCTCAGTTCCAAGAAATCATATCTTCTATCAAAACATTTACTTAGGAAGCATAAGCCCTTTTGAAAGAAGCTATACAGAACGTCTTGAAATAATACCCGGAGTAGGAGATTCAATTAAATGAGATTCAATAACTTGGTTCCTAACTTACCCCACAAAGTCTTCCAAAAATAATTCAAGAACTTTGTATCCCTATAGGAAATTATACTCCAAGGCATGCCATGTGGTGGAAATCCGTTTGATAAGTCGATAGTGAACGCCACAGAAAATTCCGATAAGTTCGAATAGTTCGTCAAAGAACCAAAAAGAAAATACTCTCACAATTTTACTGGTTAATGACATGATTTTTACATTCCCTAGATGTCCTTTTAATGGATGCACATTACACAGAAAAGTTCCTAAAATAGTTAAAGAAGGCTAAAAATATAGATTAAATAAGACTAAATAAAAATAGAAACAATCACCCCCTTAATTGGCTTATTAATACACCTAAGAAAAGGAAAGTGAAAGTCAAAGGCCTAAAAAAATAAAGGAACAATTAGCCTCCTTAATTGATTGATTACACACGCCTAAGAAAATGAAGTAAAATTCAAATGACTAAACTAATAAAAGGAAAGTAAATATGCAAGCCTTACAATCAGGCCAAAGAATATTCCTAAACATGTCAATTTAACTTGCTAAAATTAAGCATAATCTTGGCCGAATTCTTCTACAACTTGAATCATGTTGATGCATATTTGTTGAATACATGGATCATGCTCAATCGGCCTCCACGAATTTGCTTGAGTCCAAACTTCTTGAATCAGCCAATTGAGTACAACTTTGAACTTCTTTGCTCGAGCTCACGTAACCAGTCCAATTGGAACTTGAATTTGATTCCTTGAAGTTGTACTATGATTTGTATCAGGGACTCTTTTATTATTCTTTTTTGACAAGAGATCAAATGCCTTTTTTACTTCATCAGTCTGGATGGCTGTTGATGGGCTGAAATAGTCAAATCAGTTTGGAAAGATTTCTTTAGTATATTCTTCCCCTATTTTAAGGGTGATGAACCATGATGAGAGTTTTGAGTGTTTTGATTGTAGAATGTATGCTCCAAGGCTTCCATATAATCGAAGTAACTATATGATCATGGTTAAATGGACACATCTCTAAATATATTCCTTTGATGTGGGCTTTTGGCCTAATCTTCAATGGAGATGATTTTATGTATCCTCAAGAAGGAATAGGCTATTTAGGTTGAATTTCAATAGTTATGGGAGAAGGAAATGGACTTTGTATCTGTTACGATAGCTTCGTACCATTCCATAGATTTAGGGATCATACTGGGGAGAAGGTGAAATGGCAAATAATGATTTGTGATTTGATTAGGAGATTTTGCGTGTCATGGTTTTCTATGTTGATTATCTCTTATGGCTTATATTCTTGTATTCTTCCTGTAACGACCCAACTACATAGGTCATTACTATACTTACTTAAATTAAATCTTCGTTTGAAATACTTAAACTTACTGAAATTTTAGAATAATTTTTAAAAAAAAAACACAATATAAATAAATTAATCCATATTCATTTGGGTAAACTTTACATACTTACACATTACTTGTTTAACAAATCATAAAGTCTTACCTAATCCTTACTTTTATCTAAAGTATAGCATGATGCATGGTATAAATTATTTAAACATATATGCATATGTTTATAGTTCAAAAGAGTTTACCGAAAAGTCTGCATAGTGACATCCCACACCGCCCTTCACTTGCCGTATTGTCTCCATAACCCACTAAATTAAATTGCAGGCATCTTACAATTTACCTATAGCATAAGCATAAGTTATGAGCTTTCACCCAGTAAGTATAATTTTCTTCCTGCAAAATCATTTTAGTAAAAGAATGCATGAACCAATTATGCTTTCTTATGTTAACTTAACATGAATCAATTATACTTTCTTATTTTAACTTAGCTTTGCGCCCCTTTCATAATATAAACATAAATGTACGTACCGTGATGTGCAGTCATAGATTAAACCCGCTCTTATGGCAGGTCGGTACGATACAAAGCAACTTACTTGTCTTCATTATTGATAACTTGTTCTTAATTTGATAATACTTGAAAACTTAAATTTTATTGTTTCTTACTTGAAAACTTGATCTTATTATTGTCATGTGATTTATTATTAGTGAGTATGCTTTCATAATGCTACAATTATAGAACATAAAATATATGTACATCATGTAAATAATGCATGATTTTTGAAAACATGTAAAGCAGTAAAAACATTTTACTCATGCTGTAGGCGGAGTTGTACTTACAAATTATTCTATGCTCTTGGTCTATCATTCCAACAAGGCAAGACACATGTTATATTATATTATTATTCTCAAATAGGGCGTAAGAATCATTTCATTCTACCTTAACAATCCATAACATATTCATTGAACCATAAATCGGTTTCCAAGCCGACTACCATTCGTCATAGAATTGTTACTTATACTTAAGTAACTTGAGCTTTTTTTTTTGTCCTTTTATCAAAAATACCTTGTTTCTTAGAAAACACCTTATTTACTTGAAAAATATCTTAGCTTCATAAATCAAGTATTTCTTGATACAATACTTGAAATTACCCGTTAAAAAAAGTCATTTGTGAAATTTCAAATGGATTTAAACCTCTTTGAAACTTATCTTCATAAAACCATTGTTTCTTTAAAAAGAGTTATAAAACCTTGGAAACTAATTTTTCCAGATAAAATAGCCTTTTAAATTGTATGTGTGCAGGAATTTCAACCTCCATGTCTAATTTTAAAAATTCAGTTTTATCTTTAAATCGATTTAGAATTTAGAAAAATTTTCTTCATAGAAGTTGTAGATCTTATCAGAACCTATAACTTTTGGTTTTGTTCAAAACTTAAATCTGTCTTTAACATGCTCGTTTTTCTCCTTGAAGAATTCTGGCTGTGTACAGTACCTGGACCGGCCAGTTTTGAAAACTCATAAAAACAGAAGTCTTTGGAGTTCTTTTTTCAAAAATTGTCCACGTAGCCCCTTAGAATTTTCGGTGTTCTACAACTTTGCAGTTATAACATTTTTCAAATTCAACTTCTAAAGGGTTCAAAATTCATTTTCCATAAAACTGTCCAAATTATTTTCAAAAACCAACAGTTTATATTTTGTTGATTGTTGCTTAAAATCCGTGGACACTACCTCAAACGGTCAAAACCGTGAGCCTATATTAACATGCAGCATGTAGGATTCATTTTTAAAAATTCAACCATCACTTAGCTTATGCACTTGAAAAACATAACATTGATAACTTGTTATTCTTACCCACTTAGGTCTTTAGGTTGAGTTTTTTTTAACCAACATACATATAATCATTCACATATCCATCATACATAAAATATCCATATTTAACCATATGAGAGCATAATCATAAGCATATGGTGAGCATACCTTAAAACTCATCATAGAGTATAAATTCAAACTCACACTTAGATCTAGCAAACTATATTAACCTTAGCATAAATCAAGCATAATTTAAGCATAAGCCAACCATTAAAGAACATAATATAAGAAAATAAATTAATGTGAGCTTATGCTCTTACAACCCATAACTAGAAATACATATAAATTCCTCAGATCAAAATTAATTAAAATCTTAGTTAAAAGATCAAGAATATACCTCTAGATCTTTGAAAGAGCTAATTCTAGTATTTGAATGAGCAACTCTACCTCTTCACCATGACAACCGGCCACCCTTATCTCTCTCTCTCTTTCTCTTTCTAAGGGCTAGAGAGGAAAACAGGAGAAGAGAACTAAAAGTTTAGAGACTAACTAAATAATCCAACTTTTCACCACCCACCTCTATTTATAGGTGGAAATTCTAAAATTATCCATAATTATTTTTTTTTCTTCACCTTTCTTGAATTACATATTTGGCCTTAAAGACAAATTTTTGCCTTCAAAGTCCTTAAAGCGGCTGGCCATGTTGAGAGCTTAGACAAAAAAAAATATATATATATATATATATTTTTTTCATACTTATATTTTCTATTTCTTTCCATAAAATCCATAAATCCAAAAATTTGCTTAATTATCTATAATGACTTGACCTCCAAGTAGGGCCACGTTTGGCACTCCCTCCCAATATGTAGTCCATTTTCTTAATAATCCAGATAGTATAAATATTGTGTTAACTATCTAAAGTACAGTAATACTGAACTACAGTCCAGAATTTATTTGCACTTAACCAGACCGCGTATAGATTTTTCTTAGGACTTGAAGCTAGTTAATCATTATTGCTCCAAATATTATTCCTGATCATTCTAGAGTATTCTTAATCGTTATTCTCAATTCTGCATCTGTATTCATGGTCGACCACTATATAATTTCAATATTGCTTAATAAACCGCAGTACCGTCTAATGTCATAAATATCTTAGTTATCCATTAGCCAGAACAATACCATAAATCATGATTATGCCTTTTTCACCATAAGGCCTCATACTTGACTTCATAAACTATCATTAAGTCTTATAACATTATAAGAACTTGAATATATTCTGATAATCAAATCAGATCATGAGCTTCATATTAACATCCATAATTTCCATGAAACATCATAATAACACACAGTACAAACTTAAATTTCTTTATATATATATATATATATATAAAGAAATCAAGAGTCCGAAAAATTCTGTTATTACAGTTTTGCTCCTCCATCAACCTAAAGAGGCAAGAGAGCAGGAAAGACGGTAAATGAAAATGGGTGAGTCTAGTAAGGTGTGGTGCCCTTCTTCTAGTGTCAAAATATTGATACAAAAAATCTTTGGCACAACACCAGATGTGGTCGGTTGGTGGGGTTGATCCTTTGTCATTGTGCTCTACTTGGTCACCTACAAAAAGAGAAGCACCTCAGAGTAAATGGGATACCAGTGTCTGCTAAGGGAACTTCGATGCTTAAGTCAGAAAAGAAAAATGAATAGCAAGCGGAGGAGCGGAGTTTTGGTGAGGTAAAAATGACCATACTTGAAGGAGTGAAGCACTCCTTTATTTATAGATCCTTTCGCGGGTCTGGGTTCTCGGGTGGCCCTGATGGGTTGTATTCCAAGTGGTCCCGACGGGTAAACACGTTCTAGGCGTATGGATATTTATCTCCACTGAACGGTTACCACATAAACTGCCATTCGGGAAACAAGGAGACACGAGTATGGGCTACTGGGATTGTTGCAAGCCTAGGTCAGGTGGAGGGTGGTGCCGGAGCAGAGACAAGGACAGGTATAGAGACAGGTACCAGATATCAGGTGTCAGGTGGTGTAGAATAGTGGGAATGGCACACCCTATTACAGCAATATGAGCCAGCCAGTTCAGAAAGGACTCGGTGGTGGTTGGGAGAGAATTGCTCAGGTCAGTACCACAGAGTCCAATGGTGATTTGTCCGGAACTCCTTGAACAGAAAGACAATTTCAGGATTGGCCAGCTCTAAGGTGATACTGGTCAGTTGACTAAGTGACCCAAGCATGTCCACGGTCGTATAGAGGCATAGCTGACTTCCCCGGCTCAGTTGATACTTCTCATGGTGGTCAAATCTTCTCTTCCAGACAGGGGCAGCGGATCTACCAGTTCTACACATCTCGTACTCTGGTGAATAGGTGATCAGTGTTCGGGTCCTATCACACCATCGACAAAGAATAAGAAGTTTTCCTAAAATAATTATGCATAAAATAATCTTTTTTTAAGAGTTGAGGACATTAATAATCAAAATTAAGTAATAAAAGAGGTTTAAACAGAGTATTGATGATGATTTTAACTAAATAATTAAGGTAAAATACACAAGGAGAGAGAAATATAATTTTCTAGAATGACATGTATAGATACACCAAGTGTCAACTTTTTATTAAGTGGATATACCATGTAAGCATGATTGATGAGGACCATCAAGTTAGTAAGGAATACTCCCGAACCAATTCAAGTTCCAATTGGTTCGGTAACGAGGACTCGAGTTAAAAATATTCAAAGAAAAGTTGAATAACTTAGTCTGGATAGTTCTACAACAAGAAGAGAGTGTGTTCACTACTGAGGATGAATAAAGGCTGGTTTTACTCATCAAAGTTGATCCGGAAGAGAACCAATGAGCCATACATGTCCATTGAGCCATTTGTTGGGATCTAAATGTGCCCTAAGGATAGAAAATCAATGTTAGGGATTTTCTGTAAATATGACATTTTGATATTAATAAGAGGAGGTTATTCATGTTTAATAAGTTGTGTCCTATTTACTTTCATTTGTTGATTGTATGTTTGAGCAAACATAAAATACTCCTTGACTATTGATAATATATCAGATTACCATATGTATATGGGGTATACATAGAAGACATGGTAATTTGATAACAGTTAAAATAAATAGTCCGCAATCGATGAAATAAGATTTGGGGATCTTATTCATAATAAGATTGTAAAGGTTGTCTACTTCCTTGGAGGGATGGTTTGTCTTGACCATCGGATAGGTTCCGAGTGGAAACTTTAACGTATACTAGTATTGAAGTATGACATTGGACTGGACCTAAAGTGTTAATTGATTCGGTTTAATAATTCCGTTTATAAGAATCAATGACGCTTTGATTATCATCATGTATTAATCTTAATCCTGAAATGATTACTTGAGTTTGTATCCATGACTTATGTACTTTAATGCACTACAGGTGAGACAGTGTTAATTTATGGTCAATATATTTGTGTTTTGGGTGCATGACTTGTGGATGGAGAAATCAAGATTCATAGATATGGAATCCATAGCTATCTTAACGATAGTATATATTATCTACTTAAAGGCATTATTCGGCGATTGAAAGATAATATAACAAGATCTTGGCCATCGGTTTACTTTGTATTCTCTGATGGTTTACCAATTGTATGGTTTTATAATTGGTGGTTCTTTCAATGGAGAATAATGGAACTTTAAGTTAAAATGATTGAAAAGGTAAAACGGAAAAAGTCCTTAATTCAATCATGGATAACATATGGGGATTAAGCAAGCGATGAATAAATCATGGAAGAAGCACTACGTGAGAGAGCTTTCGTAATACGGTATATAAACAGGAGTTCAGCTTCAAACTTTTAGTGGAATAGTTTTGAAGTTGATAATTGATGAATAATTAATCTGGGATTAATTTTTCACAATTATAGGAGCCTCTTTACATATTTCTATCGGGTCCCTCTACTAGCTCATATAGTTCCATATAGCGTCTCGGGATTTGTTCCTAATGAGATCGGTAAATTTAAATGGAATTTTGTAATGTCTATCAAGACATGGTACTCTCTAACATGCAATCCGGAAGAGGATTGGACATGTAGGATTGGTGTAGACAAATAATATGATTTGTCAACATGTGATTAGTTAATTTGAATTTTGGAAATAAGATTGTGTTTGAATTATTTAATTTTGGAAAACAAAATTTTTCTCTCATAATCTAAATAAAGTGTACGGTTTTTAGATAGGTGCAGAGAAGAAAATTTTGTTTCAAAATTGTTCAAATATATTCTTATCATTACATTATTAATTGATTTAAATAATAGACATTATTTGATGAATTTTTTTTTCCTTTAAATTGTTGTGCACGGTTTTTGTGAGGAAAGAAATTTGAAATATTCCATTGATTTAATTAATTAATATGGTTGATGTCTGTGGAAAATATTTATTCAAATGAGTGAATCTTATTTAAATTCAAAAATGTTTAAAAGAAATTTGAATCTAGATAGGACTAGGATCTTTTCACTAGTCTAGATTCTTGATTTAAAATTTGAACCATCAATCAAGCTTGAAACTCAAAGTGGCCGAATTTTTGAGGAGATTTCCTCTTGGAAAAACGTTTCTAGGTTCAATGAATCTAGCCCTAAAGTTGTATGATCTTTTGGTTCAAAATTTATCCAAAAAAATAATTATTAATTATTTTTCAAGAAGGAATTAAATTTTGAAAAGGATTAGACTTCTATATAAAGGCTAGGAATTCTTGAGAAACCAATTTTTAGTATTTTTCAAGAGGAAAAACGTTTTTCGGGGAGAGAAAGAAAACCAATTGTGGTTTCTTCCGCTTCATAAAATTCGGCTATCTTGTGAGAAAGAAAAAGAGAGAAAATTCCATTGAATCAAAACTGTGAAGAAGGTTAAATCGAGTGATAATTTTCATAGGAGGTTAACCGGTTTCTGTTTTGTAGTTTTAAAGAAAGAAGTTGGATCATATTCTAAACGAGGAACATCAGAATTGAGAATGAGGGATCTAGACTTCAGAAAGCATTACCGGTCGCTTGGATTCATAGAACGTGTGCCCACACACACTCTGAGACGTGGAATTCGAGAATAGTAGAGAAGACACGTTGGTCAAACGCTCTAGTGATTCCAGAATCCGAGAAATAAGGTACGCTTGATCATGAATTTAATTTATTGTTATATGCATCATGAGATTCTTTTCAAAACGGTATAAAAAATTTTAAAACTTTCGCTGCGTCGTAACTCCGATTTCGGATCCGTTTTTTCCAACAATTGGTATCAGAGCCTACTCATGATTATGCATATAACATAAATTATTTGATCAAATAAATTTCTCTCTATGCATTAATGAAATATTTTAGAGTTGGCACTTTAGGTTTTATTTTGTGTATGTTAAATATATTATGAATGGATGTATGGTTGAATGCTTTATATTATTTTTATATAATATATGATGCTTATTCAATTTTACCGGTCATGATTTCATAGAGGTTAGAATTTGTATCTAAGTTTTTCAAGTGTAATAGATGCGGTCTATTATCACCGCAAGGTCGTTCTTTCAATTCATAGAATTTTTGTAAGCCGGAAACAGCATAAGTATTGTTTTGTAAAATTTGGATATAATGGATTCGAGGAGATTGAAGATGAACGAAGGTATGGAAATTTTCAAAAGATGTGATTTATTTTTTTTGTTATTTTTTAATTAAAAAATGTTTTTTTTTATAAAATAAAAAAAAATCACACAATCTTTATGAAAATTTAATTTTCTAATGATATGTGATCTTGATAATTTGAAAATCAAAATTGAAAATTTAAATTACTTTTTCCATTTTACCTTTTCAATCATTTTAACTTAAAGTTCCATTATTCTCCATTGAAAGAACCAACAATTATAAAACCATACAATTGGTAAACCATCAGAGAACACAAAGTAAACCGATGGCCAGGATCTTGTTATACTATCTTTCAATCCCCAAATAATGCCTTTAAGTAGATAACATGTACTATCGTTAAGATAGCTATGGATTCCATATCTATGAATCTTGATTTCTCCATCCATAAGTCATGCACCCAAAACACAAGTATATTGACCATAAATTAACACTGTCTCACCTGTAGTGCATTAAAGTACATAAGTCATGGATACGAACTCAAATAATCATTTCAGGATTAAGATTAATACAGGATGATAATCAAAGCATCATTGATTCTTATAAACAGAATTATTAAACCGAATCAATGAACACTTTAGGTCCAGTCCAATGTCATACCTCAATACTGGTATACATTAAAGTTTCCACTCGGAACCTATCCGATGGTCAAGACAAACCATCCCTCCAAGGAAGTAGACAACCTTTACAATCTTATCATGAATAAGATCCCCAAATCTTATTCCATCGATTGCGGACTATTTATTTTAACTGTTATCAAATTACCATGTCTTTTATGTATACCCCGTACACATATGGTAATCTGATATATTACCAACAGTCAAGGAGTATTTTATGTTTGCTCAAACATACAATCAACAAATGAAAGTAAATAGGACATAACTTATTAACATGAATAACCTCCTTTTATTAATATCAAAATGTCATATTTACAGAAAATCCCTAACATTGATTTTCTATCCTTAGGGCACATTTAGATCCCAACAATCTCCCACTTACCCTAAGCGAGTAAATGTGACATATTACGCATCCCCATGCCTTCGACATGTTCTTCGAATCTTCTAGCCACCAAAGTCTTCGTGAACGGGTCGGCAAAATTGTCCTCTGATGCGATTTTGTAAACCATCACATTTCCACTCTCAACAAAGCCTCTGATGATGTGATATTTTCTGTCAATGTGCTTACTCCTCTTATGATGCCTAGGATCCTTGGTATTAGCTACTGCTGCATTATTATCACAGTAAAGTACTATAGCTTTATTCATACCAGGAACGACCTCAAGGTCACTAAGGAACCTGCAGAGCCATACCGCTTCCTTTGATGCCTCACTGGCTGCCACATACTCGGCTTCCATGGTCGAGTCAGCAATGCAAGATTGCTTAATACTCCTCCACATAACGGCACCACCTCCAAGGGTAAAGACAGATCCTGAAGTCGATTTCCTCGAATCCTGATCTGATTGAAAATCAAAATCTGTGTATCCTATAGGAACAAAGTCCTGACCGGAATACACTAGCATATAATCCCTTGTTCTCCGTAGATACTTGAGTATATGCTTGACCGCAGCCCAATGGTTCGGTCCTGGATTCGACTGATATCGACTTACCATACCAACCGCAAAACAAATGTCAAGCCTTGTGCATAACATAGCGTATATAAGACTACCTACCGCAGATGCATAAGGTACATTTTTCATACGCTCCTTTTCTTCCGATGTTTTGGGACAGTCATCTCTAGAAAGTTTGATTCCAATCCTGAAAGGTTGGGCACCTTTCTTGGAATCTTTCATAGAAAACTTTTCAAGTACTTTATCAATGTATGAAGCTTGGGAGAGTGCTATCGTTTTGTTCTTTATATCTCTATAGAGTTGAATTCCAAGAACATAACTAGCTTCTCCTAAGTCCTTCATGTCAAACTGTTTGGCTAACCAAACTTTGACAGATGATAAGATTGTCATATCGTTTCCAATAAGCAATATATCATCCACATAAAGTACTAGGAAAACCACTTTCTCGTTCTTGATATATTTATAAACACATGGTTCATCAATGTTTTGTTCGAATCCATAGGTTTTGATTGCTTGATCAAACCTAATATTCCAAGAACGAGATGCTTGCTTTAATCCATAAATGGATTTAAGCAACTTGCACACCTTGTCTTCTTGGCCCTTTGCCTTGAACCCGTCTGGTTGTATCATATAAATATCTTCCTTAAGAGAGCCATTCAAGAAAGCTGTCTTGACATCCATTTGCCAGATCTCATAATCGAGAGCAGCCGCAATGGATAAAAGAATGCGGATTGACTTGAGCATTGGC
>CM046365.1:22090299-22110205 GCA_025413025.1 Ficus hispida
GTGCAAATACGAGTGTGTGAAACCATTAATTTGAGTGAAACACGTGAGCGAGTGAATTGGTGAAGTCTTTATTACTAACTTTATTTTGCAACAATTATGTCTCACAATAGCATTACTGATGGTGCACGGATCCGAAGTTGTTTATGGAGGCCATGATGGTGAGATGAAG
Organism: Ficus hispida; assembly: GCA_025413025.1. Taxonomy (NCBI): domain Eukaryota; kingdom Viridiplantae; phylum Streptophyta; class Magnoliopsida; order Rosales; family Moraceae; genus Ficus; species Ficus hispida. Next base: position 22,090,469 of record CM046365.1, read on the forward strand.
CATGTGATGAGATTGGAATTAGAGCAGATTCATGAGCGGATAGATCGGATAGAGAATACACGTGTGGAGCAGCCACAACCCGCTCCTAATGTTCGAAGAAGGGAAAGAGTTCAACCTAGACATGAAGCGAAGGACTATGAGGAGTTCAATGAGGACCATTTTGAGGAGGAGGATGAAAGACGCTCGATGGGCAGCGTTAGGAGGTTTGGACGGGTTCGAAGATATAGGAATAGGGAAGATAATGATCTGGGTAATATTAAGATGAGAATTCCATCATTTCAAGGAAGGAATGATCCCGAGGCATATTTGGAGTGGGAGAAGAAGGTGGACTTGGTGTTTGAGTGCCACAACTACTCCGAAATGAAAAAGGTAAAACTTGCCGCCCTTGAGTTTTCTAACTATGTTATTGTTTGGTGGGATCAGTTGATGATCAATAGGAGGCGCAATGGTGAGAGACCAGTGGGCACTTGGGAAGAGATAAAGGCCATCATGCAGAAACGATTTGTGCCAAGCCACTACTATCGGGACTTGTACCGAAAGTTGCAAAGATTGGTGCAAGGTAATAAAAGCGTGGAAGACTACTATCAAGAGATGGAGGTAGCCATGATTAGAGCCAATGTGGAGGAGGACCGTGAAGCTACCATGTCACGCTTTTTGGCTGGTTTAAACCCCGAAATTGCAAACCAAGTGGAGTTACGTGAGTATGTAGAGTTGGATGAGATGGTACATAAGGCCATCAAAATTGAGCACCAACTAAAGAGGAGGGGTAGCAGGTCACGTGGAGTACAAGGTGGGGGATCCTCTTGGAGGCCAAATTTGGCTAGAAGGGAGGAAAAGCAACCAGCCCCGATCAAACCAAAAGTGGATCCAAAACAAGAATTAGTCGGCCACCAAACTCAAGGTAAAACAGAACAAACTACTACTCGCAATCATGATATTAGATGTTTTAGGTGCCAAGGAAGAGGATATATCACAAATCAATGTCCAAACCAGCGAGTAATGGTCATGTGGGAGAATGGCGAAATTGAAACCGAAAGTGAAGATGATATCGAGTCCATACCGCCATTGGAGGACGTTGACTATGAGGAGTACGCAGCCCAAGGTGAATTGTTAGTGGCTAGAAGAGTGTTAAGTGTGCAGGTCAAGGAGGGTGAAGATGTACAACGGGAAAACATCTTTCACACTAGGTGTCACTTGAATAACAAGGTATGTAGTGTTATTATTGATTGTGGGAGTTGTACTAATGTTGCAAGCACTACTATGATAGAGAAATTGGGGCTGCCTACACGAAAATATCTTAGGCCTTATAAGTTGCAATGGTTGAACAATAGTAGTGAAATTAAAGTGAGTAAACAGGTATTGATTGCGTTCCGCATTGGAAAATATGAAGATGAGGTGTGGTGTGATGTGGTTCCGATGCAAGCAAGCCATTTGTTACTTGGTAGGCCATGGCAATTTGATAGGCATGTGAAACATGATGGATTCACAAACAAATACACATTTGAATTCAAGCAAAGAAATGTAACTCTTGTACCTATGACTCCGAGACAAGTTTATAAAGATCAAGTGAGGTTACAACAAGAAAGTAAAAAAGAGATTGAGAATGAGAGGAAAAAAAGAGAGAATGAAAAAGAAAAGAGAGAAAAAATGAGAATGAGTGAAAAGGAAAAGCAAAACGAAAAAGAAAGTGAGAACTCGAGTAAAGAGAGAAAAGAAGAGGGGAAAAAGAGCTTGTTTGCGAGGGCAAGTGAGGTGAAAAGGGCTTTGTTTTCAAAACAGCCAATGATTGTACTATTGTACAAAGAGGCTTTAAACATTAACACACTTGATACTTCTTTGCCTAGTGCTGTTGTCTCACTTTTGCAGGATTATGAGGATGTCTTTCCCGAGGATGTACCACAAGGATTACCACCTATTCGAGGGATTGAACATCAAATTGATTTTGTTCCCGGAGCATCCATACCTAACCGACCAGCCTACTGAACCAACCCCGAGGAGACAAAAGAATTAGAAAAGCAGGGGTTAGTGAGTTGATGGAAAAAGGGTTTGTGAGAGAAAGCATGAGTCCATGCGCAGTTCCGGTAATTTTAGTTCCTAAGAAAGATGGGACATGGAGGATGTGCGTTGATTGCCGTGCTATCAATAACATAACGGTAAAGTATCGACATCCTATTCCTCGCTTAGATGATATGCTTGATGAGTTGCATGGTGCATGTGTGTTTTCAAATATTAATTTGAAAAGTGGTTATCATCAAATTAGAATGAAAGGAGGTGATGAGTGGAAAACTGCTTTTAAAACTAAACATGGTTTGTATGAGTGGTTAGTCATGCCTTTTGGTTTAACTAATGCACCTAGTATATTTATGCGCTTAATGAATCATGTTTTGAGACCTTTTATTGGCAGATTTGTTGTAGTCTATTTCGATGATATCCTTATTTATAGCAAAAGCTTGGAAGAACATGTTATGCATTTACAATCAGTTTTGGATGTGCTTCGAGAAGAAAAATTATATGCTAACATGAAAAAGTGCACCTTTTGCACCGATAAGCTTGTGTTTCTTGGTTTTGTTGTGAGTGCACAAGGGATTCAGGTTGATGAAGAGAAGATAAAGGCAATTCAAGAGTGGCAACACCCACAAGTGTAGGGCATGTGCGAAGTTTTCATGGGCTTGCTAACTTTTATAGGAGGTTTGTGAAAGACTTTAGCAGCATTGCCGCACCATTGACTGAAGTCATCAAGAAGAGCATCGGATTCAAATGGGGCGAGGAACAAGAAAAGGCTTTCAATTACTTAAAGATAAATTGACTAATGCACCTTTACTTGTTTTGCCCGATTTCACTAAGACATTTGAAATTGAGTGTGATGCATCAGGTTTTGGGATAGGAGCAGTCTTGATGCAAGGTGGAAGACCAATTGCGTACTTCAGTGAAAAGCTAAATGTGACAACACTAAATTACCCAACGTATGACAAGGAGATGTATGCATTGGTTCGAGCCCTAGAGACATGGCAGCACTACTTTTGGCCTAAAGAGTTTGTAATTCACACTGATCATGAGTCCTTGAAGCACTTGAAAGGACAACACAAGTTGAGCAAGCGTCATGCACGATGGGTGGAGTTCCTTGAGACATTTCCATATGTCATCCGATACAAACAAGGTAAGGAAAACATTGTTGCCGATGCGCTCTCTAGAAGGTATGTGTTAATTTCTACTCTTGATGCGAAATTACTTGGTTTTGAGCACATTAAGGAGTTATATTCTTTAGACCATGACTTTGAAGAAGAGTATAGAATGTGTGAGAAAAATGCTATTGGAAAATTTTTTAGACATGAAGGGTTTCTTTTCAAGGAAAATAAGTTATGTGTGCCTAATTGTTCATTGAGAGATTTGTTAGTCAGAGAATCCCATGGTGGAGGGTTAATGGGACATTTTGGAGTCGCCAAGACATTGGCTATTTTGCAGAAATATTTTTATTGGCCACACATGAAAAGGGATGTAGAGAGAATTTGATGCGAATAAGATTGCACATCCAAGCGTATATGACGGGGAAGTAACAAGCGGGATTGGGGGAACTCAGGGGCAGCGCCCACGTGATCCATTAGGCTTGCCAAGTAGACCAATTACGAGACTTAGAGCCAAACGATTTAAAGAAGCATTGAATGGGCTGATTCAAGAAGTGTGCACTCAAGTAAATTCGTGGAAGCCCATTGAGCTTGGACCATGTTATCATCAGAAGAGCATCTCCATGATTGGAGTTGTAGAAGATCCTGATCAAAATCAAGCTTAATTTTCAGCATGGCTACTTTCCGTTTTTAGTGTGTTAGGTCTGAGTTTGCTTGGATACAAATTTATTTATTTCTTTCTTTATTTAGGCGTCACTTTGGTGTAATGGCTGATAATAAAGCCAAATTTGACACATAATATTTCCTTTGACGTTTTAGGCATTAAATAGGAAGAGTAGGTCAGTTTTCCTAATTAGTTTTTATTTCTTTTGGAATAAATCCGAATTTATTAGAACATAATTTAGGAAAAGGAAAACCTAATTGTATTCAGCAGCCTATAAAAAGGTCTGCTTTGGAAGCTAAGGCACTTTTGGAGAATTCAGAAAAAAATGAGAATTTGTGTGTTCTTGCATTCTTGAAAAGACTTTTGAACTTATCAATTTATTCTTGTGGCGTTCAACAGCCAAACTTATCATCTAGGTTCTTGAGACGTTCTTGAGAGTCTTGGTGTGGCGTTTGTCAATATCCGAAGTCTTGGTTCTTATTTCGCTAGGTAACGGGTCAAGGCTCAAACAAGCTTGCGTCTGGAAGGTCTTGGGGTTTGAATCCACGTTTTGGTGTCGGGTTTCGTCATTTCATCGGCGAGGTTCATATCAGTTGGTATCAGAGCTTAGGCTCCAAGGCAAGTTTGAAAATTATCCTTTGATTGTTTTTCATTGTTCTTCTTCTGTTTTGATTTTAAAAAAAAAAAAAAAAAAAAAAAACGTAAAAAAAAAAAAAACGTAAAAAAAAAAAGGTTGTTGTTCAAAAAAAAAAAAAAAAATTCCGAAGATCAGCGTCTGACTAGGTTATTTCGTATTACTGCTGGGGAATTAAGAAGCACCAAAAAAAAAAAAAAAATTTTGCAGAAAAAAAGGTGTCTGACTAGGGTTGTCTCTTGTTTCTGCTGGGAGTACTCATTTGGGATTAGCACTCATTTGCTTCGTTTCAGACCATTTGTCGGTTAAAAAAAAAAAATCCGAATTATCAACAAGTATCATAATTCATTACTGTAATTCATTTGGTTTGACCTAGCATCAAATACCTTAGAACCATCTCTGTTATTTTTAATCGCTTACACCAGTTCTTAGGAATTACCGATTGAATCTTTTGATTTGTTTTGGTTGTTTCTCTCATCGAATTGCTGCTTGAATCCTGATTGTTCTTGAGTCTGATTAAGAATCAAAGAAGGCACAACGAGTGGAAAAAGGCAAGAGTGGAGAGAACATAAGAGGGTTAAAAGCCAATTGAGTGACAAACACGAGAGTCACAAATCATTCTTGAGTGAAACACGTGAGCGAGGGCTTGAGAGGATCCTAACCTCATTTTGCAGGTTCTAAAAATGTCTCGCAATCAAGAAGAAAACTCAGCCGAAGAGGCACAACAACCAACAATTCCGAACCTACAAGTACAGGCCTTGTTAGGGGAGATGAGACGGATGATGAGGACTGAATTAGAACAAATTCATGAGAGAATGGATAGGTTGGAAGAAGAGTCAACTCGGGAGCGGCCGCGAAATGCGCCTGTTAGACAACCATATAGGCGAGTGCAACAAGGAGTGCAATGGGGAGATATTGACGATGAAGAGGAGATGGAGGAGTTAGAAGAACCACCCATGAATCAGGGCAGGCATGGGCGTGGTTATGGGTTTAGAGAAGCTAGGAATCGGGTAGATAATCACTTGGGTAGTATTAAGATGAAGATTCCGTCTTTCCAAGGAAAATCAGATCCCGACACATACCTTGAGTGGGAGAAGAAAATGGAGTTTGTGTTTGACTGCCACAACTACTCTGAAATCAAGAAGGTAAAACTAGTTGTGGTTGAATTTGCAGATTATGCTATTACTTGGTGGGATCAACTTGTTTTGAACAGGAGACGGCATGGAGAACGACCAATAGAGACGTGGGAGGAGATGAAAACAGTGATAAGAAAACGATTCGTTCCAACTCATTATTACAGGGAGTTGTATAAGAAGTTGCAAGGCCTTAGGCAAGGGAGTCGGAGTGTAGAGGATTATTATAAGGAGATGGAGGTTGTCATGATCCGAGCTAATGTAGACGAGGATCGAGAGGCTACAATGGCTAGGTTTCTAATGGGACTAAACCGAGAGATCCATGATCGGGTTGAGATGCATCACTACGTCGAGTTAGAAGACATGGTACATATGGCCATCAAGGTGGAACAACAACTTAAGAGAGGGGGTGGTACGCGTGCAGGTCAACACTCGGGTTCCAACCCTTGGAGACCAAGTACAGCCAGGAAGGAAGAGAAACCACAAATGTCTTCAACTCATAAGTACAAATCCGAGCCGAAGGCTGAGAACCCCAACCAATTTCTAAAGGTAAAACTGATCTCTCTACTTCTAGAAACCGTGACATTAAGTGTTTCAAGTGTCAAGGCAGGGGTCACATAGCTAGCGAGTGCCCAAATAAAAGGTTGATGGTGATAAATGCTCAAGGAGAGATTGAGACAGAAGATGAACAAGAAGATGAAGTCGATGAAATGCCACCTCTTGAGGACGCTTATGAAGGGCAGTTCGCGGTGGAAGGAGAGTCATTAGTGGCAAGGCGAGCACTTAGCGCACAGTTTAAAGAGGAAGAAAACAACCAGCACGAGAATTTGTTCCATACTCGGTGTTTTGTGAATAACAAGGTTTGCAGCGTTATTATTGATGGGGGAAGCTGCACCAACGTGGCTAGCACTGAGTTAGTGGAGAAATTGGCGTTACATACCTTGAAGCATCCACGACCGTACCGGTTACAGTGGCTAAACAATTGCGGGGAAGTCAAGGTAACGAGGCAAGTGATGGTAGCGTTTTCCATTGGCAAGTATGAAGATGAAGTGCTTTGCGACGTGGTACCTATGCACGCATGTCATATTCTATTAGGCCGACCTTGGCAGTACGATCGGCGAGTCACACATGATGGATTCACCAATAGGTACTCCTTCATCATCAAAAAACAGCCCATATCACTTGTTCCATTAACTCCAAAACAAGTTCTTGAAGACCAACTGAAGATGCAAAGAGCAAGTGAAAAGAGAAAAGAAAAAGAGAGAGAGGCCGAGGCTGAGAAGAAAGAAAAAGAAAAGAGGGAAAAAGAGAAAGCCAAAAACGAAAAAGAGAGTGAGAGGGAAAAGGAGAGACTTACAGCCTTGTTGAGTGTAGGAGAGCAAAAATACAATTTCATTGCAACAAAAAGTGAGATCAAGAGAGCATTAATTTCACATCAGCCCCTTATAGTACTCATGTACAAGGAGGCCCTTTTGTGTACGAATGATCTTGCCGGTTCATTGCCGAGCAATGTTGAATCTCTTTTGCAGGATTTTGATGATGTCTTTCCCGAGGAGCTGCCTTCCGGCTTACCACCAATTCGAGGAATTGAACATCAAATTGATTTCATACCCGGTGCGACAATTCCAAATCGACCAGCCTATAGAAGTAATCCCGAGGAAACGAAGGAACTTCAACGGCAAGTCCATGAGCTGATGGAAAAGGGGTATGTTAGGGAGAGCATGAGTCCTTGTGCGGTTCCAGTTATACTAGTGCCTAAGAAGGATGGAACTTGGAGGATGTGTGTTGATTGCCGAGCCATCAACAACATTACGGTAAAGTATCGACACCCTATTCCTCGATTAGACGATATGCTTGACGAATTGCACGGGTCTTGTGTATTTTCTAAAATTGATCTTAGAAGCGGATATCACCAAATTAGGATGAAAGAAGGGGATGAGTGGAAAACTGCATTTAAAACAAAATATGGTTTGTATGAATGGTTGGTTATGCCTTTTGGATTAACTAATGCACCAAGTACCTTCATGAGACTTATGAACCATGTTTTGCGTGCTTTCATTGGCAAATTTGTAGTTGTCTACTTTGACGATATCCTAATTTATAGCAAAAATTTGAGCGATCATGTTGAACACTTAAGACTCGTTTTAGACGTTTTAAGGAGTGAAAGATTATTTGCTAATCTCAAGAAATGTACCTTTTGCACGGATAAGCTTGTGTTTCTTGGATTTGTTGTAAGTGCGAAAGGAATCGAGGTGGACGAGGAAAAGGTGAAGGCAATTCAGGATTGGCTAACACCTACTTCAGTGAACCAGGTAAGAAGCTTTCATGGATTGGCTAGTTTTTACAGGCGTTTTGCTCGAGATTTCAGTAGCATTGCTGCACCGTTGACCGAAGTCATCAAAAAGAACGTCCAGTTTAAGTGGAGAGAGGAGCAAGAGAAGGCATTCAACCTCATAAAAGAAAAATTGACTAATGCACCTTTACTTGTTCTTCCTAACTTTACTAAAACGTTTGAAATTGAGTGTGATGCTTCAGGAATAGGTATTGGAGGCGTACTGATGCAAGAAGGAAGACCGGTTGCATACTTTAGTGAGAAATTGAGTGGGGCAGCCCTAAACTATCCCACTTACGATAAAGAATTGTATGGGTTGGTTCGAACTTTAGAGACTTGGCAACACTACCTTTGGCCGAAAGAGTTTGTGATTCATACGGATCATGAATCTTTGAAGCATTTAAAGGGGCAGCACAAGTTGAGCCGTCGCCATGCAAAATGGGTGGATTTCATCGAGACATTTCCGTATGTGATCAAATACAAGCAAGGTAAAGAAAACGTAGTTGCCGATGCCCTATCTCGCAGGTACACTTTACTTTCAACTCTTGATGTTAAACTGCTAGGATTTGAGTACATTAAGGACCTGTATGCAATGGATTCTGATTTCGGTGATCTGTTTAAAAATTGCACAATGGGGGCGTTTGAGAAGTTTTTTTTGCATGATGGGTTCTTGTTTCGAGAAAATAAATTGTGTGTTCCACATTCATCTTTGCGTGAACTACTCGTTAGGGAAGCTCATGGGGGAGGTTTGATGGGACATTTTGGAGTAGCTAAGACTTTAGGTGTGTTGCATGAGCATTTCTTTTGGCCGCATATGAAACGGGATGTGGAGAGGATCTATTCGAGATGTGTTACCTGTAAGCAAGTTAAGTCTAGGCAGCAACCGCATGGATTGTACACACCACTTCCTATTCCTAGTGTACCTTGGGTCGATATCTCAATGGATTTTGTTTTGGGATTACCTAGGACTAAGAGGGGGAGAGACTCAGTTTTTGTGGTTGTCGATAGATTCTCTAAGATGGCACACTTTATTGCTTGTCATAAGACCGATGATGCCTCACATATAGCCGATTTGTTTTTCAAGGAGATTGTTAGGTTGCATGGCATGCCTAGGACTATCGTTTCTGATCGGGATGCAAAGTTCTTAAGTTACTTTTGGAAGACTTTGTGGGGGAAGTTGGGAACTAAGCTTTTGTTTTCCACTACTAGTCACCCACAAACTGATGGTCAAACTGAAGTAGTGAATAGGACTTTGTTGACATTATTGCGTGCTATCATACAAAAGAATTTGAAAACGTGAGAAGATTGTTTGCCGCATGTTGAATTTGCTTATAATCGATGTGTCCATTCAGCAACTAAGTTTTCTCCGTTTGAGATTGTTTATGGATTTAATCCATTGACTCCTTTGGATTTAATTCCTTTGCCTTTGAGTGAATGTGTTAACCTAGATGGCGAGAAGAAAGCTGATTTTGTTAAGCAGATTCATGAGAAAGCAAAGCAACACATAGAACAGCGAACAGAACAATATGTCAAGCAAGCCAACAAGGGACGCAAGAAGGTTATTTTTGAATCGGGGGATTGGGTTTGGCTACACATGAGGAAGGAACGATTCCCAGTGCAACGGCGTTCAAAACTACTGCCGAGGGGTGATGGACCATTTCAAGTATTGGAACGCATCAATGACAATGCCTACAAGCTTGAAGTACCAGGTGAGTATGGAGTTAGTGCGAGCTTTAATGTTTCTGATTTATCTCCTTTTGATGTAGGTGACGATTTGAGGGCAAATCATCGTCAAGAGGGGGAGAATGATGCGAATAAGATTGCACATCCAAGCGTATATGACGGGGAAGTAACAAGCGGGATTGGGGGAACTCAGGGGCAGCGCCCACGTGATCCATTAGGCTTGCCAAGTAGACCAATTACGAGACTTAGAGCCAAACGATTTAAAGAAGCATTGAATGGGCTGATTCAAGAAGTGTGCACTCAAGTAAATTCGTGGAAGCCCATTGAGCTTGGACCATGTTATCATCAGAAGAGCATCTCCATGATTGGAGTTGTAGAAGATCCTGATCAAAATCAAGCTTAATTTTCAGCATGGCTACTTTCGGTTTTTAGTGTGTTAGGTCTGAGTTTGCTTGGATACAAATTTATTTATTTCCTTCTTTATTTAGGCGTCACTTTGGTGTAATGGCTGATAATAAAGCCAAATTTGACACATAATATTTCCTTTCACGTTTTAGGCATTAAATAGGAAGAGTAGGTCAGTTTTCCTAATTAGTTTTTATTTCTTTTGGAATAAATCCGAATTTATTAGAACATAATTTAGGAAAAGGAAAACCTAATTGTATTCAGCAGCCTATAAAAAGGTCTGCTTTGGAAGCTAAGGCACTTTTGGAGAATTCAGAAAAAAAGTGAGAATTTGTGTGTTCTTGCATTCTTGAAAAGACTTTTGAACTTATCAATTTATTCTTGTGGCGTTCAACAGCCAAACTTATCATCTAGGTTCTTGAGACGTTCTTGAGAGTCTTGGTGTGGCGTTTGTCAATATCCGAAGTCTTGGTTCTTATTTCGCTAGGTAACGGGTCAAGGCTCAAACAAGCTTGCGTCTGGAAGGTCTTGGGGTTTGAATCCACGTTTTGGTGTCGGGTTTCGTCGTTTCATCGGCGAGGTTCATATCAGAATTTATGGCAAATGCGTCACTTGTAAGCAGGCAAAATCTCGAGTGCAACCCCATGGATTATACACCCCACTCCCTATACCTAGTGAGCCTTGGATTGATATTTCTATGGATTTTGTTTTGGGTTTACCTAGGTCTAAGCATGGACGTGATTCTATCTTTATGGTTGTAGATAGATTTTCTAAGATGACACATTTTATCCCATGTCATAGAACTGATGATGCTTCACATATTGCAGATTTATTCTTTAAGGAAATTGTAAGGTTACATGGTATGCCTAGGACTATTGTTTTACTAAGCTTTTGTTTTCTACTACTTGTCATCCACAAACTGATGGTCAAGCCGAAGCAGTAAATAGGACTTTGTCAACTTTGTTGAGGGCTATCATTAAGAAAAACATTAAGACTTGGGAGGAGTGTTTACCACATGTTGAGGTTGCTTATAATTGTACTATTCATTCTGCTACTAAGTTTTCACCTTTTGAAATTGTTTATGGTTTTAACCCTTTGACTCCATTGGATTTATCTCCATTACCTTTATCTGAGCGTGTTAACTTAGATGGACAAAAGAAAGCTAAATTTGTTAAGCAGATACATGGGAAAGCAAGGCTCAATGTCGAGCGGCGAATGGAGCAATATGCTAATCAAGCCAACAAAGGGCGTCGTAAGCTTATTTTTGAGCCTGGTGATTGGGTTTGGTTGCATATGCGCAAGGAAAGGTTTCCGAATCAAAGGCGCTCAAAGTTACTTCCACGAGGAGATGGACCGTTTCAAGTTCTTGAGCGCATTAATGACAACGCTTACAAATTGGACTTACAAGGTCAGTATAATGTTAGTGCCATTTTTAACGTGTCTGATTTAAGTCCTTTTGATATAGGTAATGATTTGAGGGCAAATCCTTTTCAAGAAGAGGGGAATGATAAAGCCAAGGATCCGGTTCAAGTTCCTGTTAGTCCAGTTACAAGAGCGCGGGCAAAGAGGTTCAAGGAGACTTTAAATACTTTAGCGCAACACATTGTGATAGAGTGTAGCAAGTCTACATGTGTGGAATCAACAAATGGAGCTCAAATAGTCAATATAATTCAAGTTCAGACATGTAATTGAAGAAGCCACATCAGCCATGCAATCCATGCAAATGGTCGTTGTTTTTGGAGGATTTGTTTAGTTTGAACCAAGTTATCTGATTCCCTTTTTAGTTGTCCATGTTTTTGGGTTAATTGGTCAAGATATTTAATTGACCACATTTTTGGGTTGATTGGTCAAGAATTAGTTAGTTTCCTTTTCTGTATAATGGGTGTAATTGACTGAAAAATAAAGCCAAACAATTAATTAAGTTTCCTTTTTTATTTTTAGGCTAAAATTATTAGGATAGTTTCCTTTTCTTTAGCTAGCATATTCTAGGAATATTATTGTAATTTTCAGCCTATAAATAGGCCTTATTTTCAGATCAATAGGAACTTTTTGGCATTCTATTCACTCTTGTGATTTATCCCTCAGTTCTTGTTGAACTAATCGAACTTATCAAGACTTTGTCTTATGGCGTTCAAATCCGACTTATCAAACGGTTCTCCACCACCGTTTGTGGCGTCTACGACAATACCAAGGTTCTTGTTTGCAGGTTGGCATTGGGTCGCAGTGTTCTATACCAAGGTTGGTGTCACGATTCAAGCAACGGGTTGCGGTTTCCATCCCAATCAAACGTGTGCTAGAGACGATCTTGGAGACTTCTTAGATTACAGGTCTCGTCACAAGTTGGCGTGGTTCGTATCATTTTTTTTAATATTTCCAAATGCGATAAATATTTTAAAAGTTAATCAATTAGGCAAGGTTTTAGTTTACACCATAGCAAGTCCTATAATGCTTAAACGAATCTGTCTACTCTGTCCAAGCAATATAAATGTCATACCACTGGGTACATATCTCTTCCCACTGTATTTCGTGAATGAAAAATTGAACTTGAGATTTTTCATGGATGAAAACTGAATTAGCTCGAGTGAGACCAATTACAATATTTTGTGTATAATTATATTAAAATCACAATTATACAGATATTACTTAATCGAGAAAATTATCTAAATAATCACATTTTTTTCATCTATTGATCAACATGACTCAAATTCTCAATTTTTGACCAATATGATACAAATTTTAGTGAACTTCAATTTAATTTTATGTCATACTAGTTTATTATTAATTTATCATGTCATGTTCGTACAATGATATTTAAATTTGTATCATTCAAGTACTTTCCCTTATAAAATAAGCATTAAGAGTCTCATTTATGAAGCTGTTATAAGGGCTGTTACCATTTATTAGTCTTTTAAATACACTATGTAAAGAAAAAAGAAATGAAAATTTGACTGCATTGTTCTTTTATTTCTAATATTTTCTCATATCTTACAGATATTCTTCAAAATCTTTATTTATTATTATTTTTTTCAATGTAGAGTTTGGTCATGGTCCTTTGCTCCTAATGTACAAGCGTAAACAGCAACAATAACGCTAAACCTTTGGTTATGGTCCTTCGCTCCAAATATACAAGTGTAAATAGTAACAATAACGTTAAAAAGGTATAGCTATAATATAAGATCAATATCATTTTTTGTTGCTATATCTTTCCGACATCTTTCTTACATTAATAAATATCATGTTACACTTGTCACAAACCCTATATAAAAGTGCCCTGTTTTTTCAATCAACTTACAAATATTTGTTTACTGCAAGTCGGAAAAAACTGTCCTTGCTTCGCTCGTGCCAAAACTAGACTACTGTTTTTATCAGCTTCTCTACTGAAACCATTTGCAATACCAGGCACGCTTCTGTTGTAAAAGAAACTTTTTCCTTCACTTTCCATGTGAAAATCGAAAATCAAATTGGATTACCCGAAAAAGAAGGGGGTCCATCTTACTAACCCAACTTCTCTGTACATTGCTATCAGTCAAAAATCCTTTCTATCTAAATTATAAAATGGCTATAGTATACCACGGAAATTCCACTACCATCACAAATATCAGACGATATCCACCTGCACCATCTCCTCCTCATCCTCCTCCTCATCCTCATCCCCGTCCATGTCTATTTTCTCATAGTCCTCATCCCCGTCAATGTCTATTTTATCATCATCATCCTCGTACTGCAAGCAAAAATTATGTAAACAAAAATTCCTGAACCATTGCATGCGTGCGTGCATGTGTATAGCCACATGGACCATAAATCTAAAACGTAGAAGCAACAAATCTAAGATCGTGATTTTCAAAGGAAAAAAGTGTGCGGCTAAGAAAGCATGCAGGAATAACAAATTGAACGAAAGAAACTTACACTAACCTGTGAGTAACTATTTTGCAAGATCGGAAGAGGTGGGGGAGGTAGCAAGTCCTTGATCTCATGTGTAGATCCTTTCTCAACTCTTGTAGAAGCAGTCCCAGCCACCCCGATATTATCTTCCGATTCGTTTTCAACTTCATCTACTGCATGGGCAGCCAGGCTGGTCGATGACAATGCAAGCCTTGAATCCAAGCTCTTTACCTGAAAATTTGGTTGCACATAAGTGTTAAAACACAAGCATATCATAAAGAAAGAGACCCAGCATGTTTAAATAGGTATTTACGTGCAACCAAATAAAGAGTGTTACCCATGACTATTGCCATGTTTATTGAAGGTTCTACTTGCCTACAAGATATTCTTGAAGATTTGGCATCATCCAATCATAACCCATTTTGGTCACTAAAATTAGTTTAACAAAAGATTATGCCATCTTTTTAAATGGAACGAAAACAAGTTCCAACACAAAGAATTAAATATGCACCTTATCCGCAGAGAGGCCATTGACAATACTTCTCTTCTCATGCTTGCCTTCATTTCCAATGGGGCTTGACCGGCCATTTCTGCTTGCCTCGATCTCCTTCTCATAATTTGACTGAGCAAGAACTTTCTTCATTCTGAGTGGTGCGTCCATGTGTACTTTCACTAAGTCAGCCAGTACATGCTAAAATGTCAGCACATATGATATCATCAAGCATGATATTTAAAATTTTTCGGTAGCTCGAAGGGAATATACACACATGCATATAAATTGAAACATGGACCACCAACACAACGTTGGGTAACTTTTTTTTTTGGCCGCAGAGTCGAAAAGTGCTTTGCTCCAAGCTGCAACCTAGTCATCTACCAACTCAAAAATCCCTAAACTTGAAAGAATTTCCACATCGACAGACCCCAAAGTCGCAGAAAAGTAACTCCAGGGGAGAAGAGAATAGAAACTGAATTAAAGATAAATTAATCAAACAAAAAATATTATGGTTGAAAGTCTTGAATAGACTACCACCTTGTTTTGATTCTCTAAGAGGCTTACTAGCATCCTGCTTTGTGTTGCTTTGCAAAGCACCATTCTGCTGCTCTTTGTGTGGGCTGACAAGAAAACCAGCAGTCTCTTCGTCACTAACAATATTGATGCTTGAATCCTCTTCATTGGCAACAATTTTGGTGAAATCACAGGCAAGCTCATCTCCCAACTTATGAAGCCGAACTTCTGATCTACATATTTCAATGATTTATTCCCATCATAAGTTTGAAACTAAACTATCCATCGTGTTTATGGTTCCAGAAAGGGAAAAAAGACAATCCTTGAAGCAATCAATACATGCAAAAACAACAGTGATGTAAAACAAGAATGAAAAAACTTACCTCTTAAGTTGATCTTGAATCTCTGTACAACGATTATGTGCCTTGACAAACTTGTTGATTTTTGACAAGATCCTGAATATGGCCATAGCTCAGGAAAGGGGGACCTCAGTAAACCATTAAAACAGTAAATGAACAGAAAGACTGAAAATTTTGGAAATTTCAGTGTTGAACCTTTTATTTTCTTCTCTCTCTTTGTTTAGCTGCACCTCAAGCTCCTGAATTTTGGAAGTAAGACTGTCCACTTCTTGAACCTTCTCTTCCAGTTTGACCTGTAAATGCCATACTTCCATTATTTTCCTCAAATTGGCATGCTGCAGCATACATGTAGCGTCTTTTCTCCATACTAAATCAAATTTTACAAGCAAAAAATAAAAAAATAAAAATAATAATAATAACAACAACTTAACGCATAAATCCTAAACAAAATCAATTATATATCTAAATCACAATATATCAATATCAAAGACACCAAAATCTGCTGTAAGATATTGAATCTTGCACAGAAAGAAATGTGTGGACAAATGAGTTGCATGACAGACGTTAATAGGCATCATCAATAGCAATTAGACTGCCATAAATCATTTTGACAGACCATGAGACCAAACACAAGATTGGCATGTTACTACTTCAATAAGACACTGAATGGCAAAGATTTTCAAGAGCTGAAACTGACCCCTAGTTGAGATTTCCGGTGATCAAACCTCTCGATGTCTAGCTCCACTTGCTCTAACTGCAGATAATCCCAAGAACGATAAGTACAAATATAGCAAACTTTCAGATGAAACTAGGAGTCCAACTGCAATTAATTTAGGATAAAGAACTTTGAAAAAAATTTTAAACCTGCTTTACAAGAACACCTCTTGAATCAGTTCTAAATTTTCTCCCTTTAACCTGATACTCTGCAGCATCTGAGATTCTCAAACTTCCAGAGATATCACTTTGGTCATCTAAACGCTGTCTTTTCTTATGCCTTCTATCTCTGTATAAATATTTTAGAGTCAAATTATCTGTACAACATTCTGAAAACAGAAAATCAACTGGAAATATTTAGGAAAATTAGGAACAGAAGAAATCAAAATATGCTCCATCCACCACTATCTATGATAGCGCTAGGCTTCTGCTCAATGATCATAAGGTGAAATAATAATAAAAGTAAAAAGCAATAAGAATTATGCTGGCTTCAAATGAAGTTGCAATGATCAAAGGAATATGAAATTAGCAATTTTATGTAGAAGTTACGTGTGTCTCCTTCTATACATATTTTAAAAGAACATTATCAATAGATATGCCCCTACATTAGTACTGTTAGCACGCTATGGCTTTTTATCTCTAGATTAAATAGACATATAGATATCGAGAAGCATAAACAAATAAATTGGCTCTAAAGCAAGCTACAGTAATCACTATCCTATTGATGACAACATTTCAAACTTCCAACATCCTCATTTTTTCTTCTTTGTTCTTCATATTTAGTCGTCATAATTTACCCAAAATTCATAAAACTGAATAAGTTAAACTCAAGACAATAAAATAGAACCAAACAAAGTTGGAAAAAAAAATCACCTTTCTCTTTCAGTGTCGAGAGATCCGGATCGGGAACATTCTGCAGCTTAATTTCCAGAAAGACAACCAAAAAAATAAAAAATAAGAAGAAGAAATGGAAATAGGAAACAATAGTTGATTAAGCAATAGCAAATTAGAATTTAAATGTGTGGGCTCCTAGTTTTACAAAATGGCAAACCCTAGAACTCCATTTGACAAAGAAATGCATATGTATACAAAGAAAAATAGAGGGAAATTTTTAATAATGCAGTTCTACCGTGAACTGTGTTTCGCCCTCTTGCTTCCCTCACTGGTGAATGTATTCGCCGTGGAGAATGCCTTCTGCCAATCTTATCCCTCAAGTCACCACCACCAAAGTCGTGCCTTCCTACAGCCCAAAACAGAAAAAT
Organism: Ficus hispida; assembly: GCA_025413025.1. Lineage (NCBI taxonomy): Eukaryota > Viridiplantae > Streptophyta > Magnoliopsida > Rosales > Moraceae > Ficus > Ficus hispida. The sequence continues at coordinate 22,107,665 of CM046365.1, forward strand.
TTTCATACAGCATATAGTAAAAAGTTTGGCATGTCGCTCACATGAAACACGGAGACAGGCAATAAGAAACAACAAGGCTAACCTTACCGTTACATCGAACAACATCAGTAAGATAATAATGAACAGTAATTGTGCCTCCTTGCCATTTCCAAAGGAACCATAGAAACTACTTCCAGCATATAATGAATCAATAGACATAGTAAACCCAAGTTTTGAGCTTATTCATTGAGATAACCTTCATAGATCAAAGATGCATTGAATAGAGAAGAATTGGCATTCCCATCTTGTCTTTGAGCAATAAAAATAATATGCAAGCAGGATGGTAGAGAAATCTCCAAGGTACCATATCACGACAGAATACCATTCAAGCAAAAAAGCTATACATTTTCATTTCTTCTGACAGTCTCCCATAACATCAGCGTTCTTTCTTCATCACAGGAATTCCTTGGTGGTGTCATTCAGGGAGAAGTAATGAATGAAGTAGAAACAACGATTCCAGCGATCATAGAAAACCAGCAGAATTGGATAATAAAGATTGGAATACATGCCAAGTTGCAACTTGTCTTAGTAAAATGGAAGATATGTTCCACAACAACCTAATTCTGAACCAAGATAACATATCGAAGATGCATTACGATGACAAAATTTCGCCATAGAAATACCATAACCGAACATAATTTAACCAACCAGCAAACATCCATCCTGAACAAACAATAACCCTGTCAGTCTTGAGAACGCAATATGTCTCTCCGCAAGACATCTTGATAATGTCTCGACACGATGAAGCCAATCCATAGACTCAAATACACTCGCATACATGCAATACAAACACAAATACAAATACTAATATACTACAATACTGTATATTTCGTGATTCAGTCCACAATATCATTTCAATCCGAGTTTAATGTCTTTCTCGGATTATAAAGTAGGAAACAATTTTGAGCTTATTAATTGAGATTTCTTGAAATTCATACAGCCCTATATCCAACTAATCACTTTGTTATCCTCCGTTTTCAATAATGACTCCAACAAAGAAAATAAGAGCAGCATAAGAACAGAATAGAAAAGTTGTTTCTAAGCAACAATACATAAAGAAACGCATATATTCGCCGGATAATCGGCAGCGGTGACTCGAGGAGCAATTTACCGTGAAAAGAGCCGGAGAAACGGCGAAGCTCCGCGTCTCCATGCGCGAACGGGCAATCCTGACGCGAACACCGGCCTCTCTTATACAGCACGCAGATCTTCGTCTTGAAGCTTTTCCGTTCAACCATCGCACAACAATGATAAATCCGATACCAAAAGATGATCTTCCGAAGGCCAGAAAAATCCAAAAATTTTATCGGGAAACCAATTAGCAGAGACAGAATCGGCCGAGGATTTGCAACAACAGATAAATTAGCATTATATAACACCCTGGATTCCCTGCAAAACAAAAATGGCCTAGGATTTGTTAGTATAAGTCTGTGTTTGGTTGCTGAGAAAGAGTGGGAAAGCGAGAGAGAATATGAAGAAGTTTGAAGTCTAAAAGCCGTAAATTTTTATTTTTTCGATTTATAATTTTTATTTTTTTATATTCAGGTTTCTCAGGAAACCAATGGAAATTAGTGGATTTTGAGAAAGAAATGGAGAGTTCGAGAGAAGGATTTTACCTGGGAAAAGACAAGAGAAAGATGGGTGACGACGCTAGCGCTTTCAATCGGTCAGTGCAATAATGAAGAGGCTTTTAGCGGGTGGGAAGAAGCAGAAGCTGACCTTTATATATAATTTTCTCCGGTTTTATTTTCTTTTATTGCTTAAAAAAATGATATTATAGTTAAATGACTTTTTTTTTTAATAAGTTATTTAGTAAATGATTCAGTTTTAAAAATTAATTAAATTTTTTTTTTTTAGAATGGTTAATCAATTTATAAACTATCAATTACTGATTAATCGGTAAATTATTGATTGATCACGATCAGTCACTGATTGATTATCGGTCAATCATTTATTATAATCTATCATAATATGACTTACAATTTTTATAGTCAATTACTGATTGACGATAAACAAAACACTAACTGACCATTAGTAAATCACTAATTCATCTGGTTAATCAAAGGTCAATCACCAATTAACCATAATATTTGATATGAACCTCACAAGAATGATAAAACCTGAAACAAGATTGAAATTAAAAGCCCTAGGATATGCAACAAATAGATTCTTTAAGAAACATTGACCCGTTATCTATGGAAGATAAGAACCAAAGGTATGTTGTTGTAGACACCACACTCAAGAATTCAAGAACTAAAAGTCAAGGAGTGATAAGTCAGGTATTGAATGCCACAAGAAAATCTTGATAAGTTCAAACAAGTTCTTTTCAATAACCAAGAAGAAACTCTCTCAATATTATTAATTCATTCAGCCAAGCTGTTTTTCTTGGGTCATGCACGCCTTTATAAATAGGCTATAGCAAAACTCATAGGAAAAAAAATGAAAACTAATGGTAAATATTGCCTTACACACTTACAACAAGAAAGAGGAAACAATCTTATG
>CM046365.1:22110305-22145684 GCA_025413025.1 Ficus hispida
CCGCCACCTCAATAGGTCTATGAGCAAATATTTTGCTCTTGGGGACCATTATGCAATTCTAGAAATAAGAAAAATCCTAGAAATTAATTATTTTTCACCTATAAATAGGTGAGGTGGGTGCACTTTGTGAGCATTTAGTGAAACCCAAAAATTTCCAGCTCATTCTCTAGTCCTTTCCCCTTAGGAGCCGAGCCAAAGAAAAAAAAAAGGTGAGAGAGAGAGGTCGGATTTAGTGTTGTTGGGTGAGAAGAAAATTTCCAACCGAAAGGTAGATTCACTATCTTGAATCTTGAGGTAATCCTTTCCACCTTCTAGTTCTTTAATTAAGTTTTGGTTCAAGATTTAAGTGTATTTCCATGTTGGAATGTAAGAGCATGAGCTTACCTTTTAGTTTCATGCACTAGGGTTTTTGGTAAGTGTTTAATTTTGCTTGATTAGGGTTTGGTGGTCTTTAGTTATGGTTTGATGTATGTTTATGATAATTTATGTTAGAGACTATGTGATTATGTGTATGTCTACAATATGTTTGATATATGTCCTCACATACTCAAAGATGATGTTTTATGGATGAATATAGAATAAGTGATGTATGTTGCATTTAGGGTTCTTAAAAACCCTAAAAACCCAAAATTTTGGTATAGATTACCATTTGGGTTGTTTGAAGGTTATTTGGATGAGTAATGAATTCATGATAATGAAAACATTATGTAACGTGCTGGCATGCTTGTCGTAGGCTCACGGTTTTAACCTTTCGAGATAGTGTATGTGTAATTTTATTACGAACCAACCCAAAATGAAAACTGCCAGTTAGGATCAAAACTGGACAGCAATTTGGAAACACGATTTTAAGGCCTTTAGAAGCCGAATTTAAGAAAAGTCAAAACTGCAAAGTCAAAACTGAAAATTCTAGGGGGCTATGTAGACGGTTTTAAAAATAAGACTCCAAAGCCTTCTGTTTTTATCACCCGAGCCTAGCCAAAACAGGTAAGTGTTCATGGCCAGGCAGCTTCAACAAGGAATATGGACAAGTTAAAGGTAGACCTGAGTTTTGAGTAAAAAACGAAAGTTATAGGATCCTTTGAGTCCCAAAACCATGCAGGATACAGAAAATTCATGCACATGATTTTCAAAACAGTGCATAAACAGGCTATTCCTGCACATGTAATGATAACCAAATTTATGGGACTAGTTTCAAAAATAGTTTTCAGAATTTTACATTTTCCTAAAAAACAGTTTAAAAAAGGGTTTAAGTTTTATTAAACTAGGGTTTGTGAAGAAATGGAATTAAGCTAAGTAATTTGGTAAACTATCGTAAGACATATAGTAATCAAATAGGTTACCAAGTTATTGAGCCAAGTTATTTAGAAACAAATGTTATATGTTGAGCTTTAGATCCAAGGTTACTTATAGTAACAAAATGGGATACCACTACAACATGATAGGTCTGTGACTAGGGTTACTTATGAATATTGGTTTGGATACTAACATTAAATGATATGATTCATATTAAGATAAGATGATTCTTATCTTATGACTTTTTTTTTTTTTTTTCTGGAAACAAGAAGGTAATATGTTATTGTGTTTGGGTGGAATATCGAATTCAGGATTTAGCATAACCAGTAAGTACAACTCCGCCTACAGCATAAGCGAAAGATGTTTTTACTGCTTGTAGGATTTAAAGCTTATGCTTACATGTTGAAGTGCATATGATTTATGCTTTATTGTGGCATCATAAAGCATGCTCACTAATGATAAATATTTTGTAAGAATAAGAACCCAGTTTCAAGTAAGAAACTGTTTACAAGTATAAAATACTTTTCAAGTATGAAATGGTTTTTCAAATATGTATTAATGTAAGAATAAATTTTCAAGTATGATGGCAAGTAAGCTGTCTCGTGTCGTACCGACCTGCACTAGGACGGGTTTGGTCCATGGTTTAAGTTGGACAGGGCTAGCCACCCCAACCACTCCATGACTGCGTGCTACGGTACGTACACTTATATTATGTAAGGGCCCAAAAACTATGCTAACCTAAGAAAGCATAATGAAAGCAGAATTGATTCGTGCATTATTTATTATGAAATGTTTTGCGGGTTAATAGTTGTACTTGCTAAGTGAAAGCTCATAACTTACATTTATGTTATAGGTAAGCAATCTAATGTCAATATGTGATGCAAGATGGTGGAGCGCGACAAGGCTACCTGTGAAATCTTGGGATAGGAACTGCTACGAGTTTTGTTTAATTATGTTTAACAGTTAATATAAAAAGAATGTTATATGTGCCAAAACAAGTTTAAGTATTTTTCGAAGTAAGTATGTATGGTTATAAGTAAGTATTTGGTCGAGTTCAGATACAAGTTGCTTTTTTAAAATATAAATATATATATATATATAGTCCTTATTTCCGCATGTTAAGTTATTATGTAAGTAAAGTATAGTAACAACCTACGTAAGGTGGGTCGTTACAAGCTACTCAAGTGCCCACTAAGGAGGCCACTTCGAGTTTTTCTAACAACGTTGAGTCCAAAGAGGAATCTGAAATGGAAACTAAGGAGGAATCCGAAGAGGGTCAAGAATCCCCCACATACCACTTCAACCAGAGGCTCGTCAGGGGGGTCGCGAGCACTCGGTGCAAGGGTGAATACCACTATACCACCAACGTCTTCCCTTCAACGGTGGATGCACAGCTCCTAAAAGACATCCAAGCAATTTACCTGATCCTGCCAAACATAGAGCTCCATATCCCTAGTTCGAACGATCTGCCCAACAGCCCCCTAATGGGTTTATCACCTACTGCAGATTCCTTCCTGGCAAGTGCACATTTTCCATTCAAGACCTAGTTGCGTTGTGTATTGTACGAACTCAATCTCTACCCAGCATAGTTTACTCCGAATGCATATAAGGTGCTGGTCAGCTGTTGCAACTTATGGTGTTTACTTTTCTCAGAAGAGCTGCTTGATAGGGTTTTCCTAATCATCTACTAGATCAAGAATTGCCGACATCGGTAGGCGGGTACTACTTCCAAGGTCAGGATGTTGAGAAAGTCATTTAGGGCAACCCAAAATCAGACAAGATCTGGAAGTGTGTCTGGTTCTATGTGAAGGGCAATTAGGAAGCACCCAGAGGAGTTGCTCTGCCCGAGGAAGAGCGTGTTCCCTAGGAGTTCCAGCCGGTCCATACATGGTCCAAAAAGCCTTCCATCTCAGCCACTAATTAGAAGAAGATAACAATCTTCAAGGGCCAAACTATGGCTACCCGGCATATAAAAAACCTCCTCAGCAAGGAGTCCTTGAAGAGGCACAGATGGGCTTCAGGCTCCCGAGCCAATCGCCATATGCTTCTCCCATTGCTGCTCTACCCACGACTGCTCAGTAGGAGGACTTGGTGACAGTGGCCGAGCACCGACCTCCCTTGCAGGTGTTGTACTGATCTTGGACTGGGCTTGCCCTAGACGGAGAATAATAACAAGCTCACTCACCTTAAAGTCTGTGGTTTAAATAAAATAAGAGTCCTTAAGTCCTATTTATAGTGAATAGACTGTGTGGAATTTGAATTCAAATAGGACACTTGAAAAAAAAAAAATTTCTCTCCTCTTTCCCTAATCTGCGCTTTTTCTCTTACTCGGTAGACACAAAAATCGCCCACAATAGATCTAAGAGATTCAAATTTTGATTTAAATTTTTATCTCCAATTATCTTATGATTTTATCTCTATAGATAATGTTCCATAACTTCAATTTAAATTCAAAATAAAATCATGACAACTTTATTTAAATTAAATAATTATATAATAATTATCCAAATAAAATCAATAAGGAGAAACTTTTCCTTCCCTTATCCTCATAAAAATCACCTATACAAGGTAGACTAGGATAAGATTTTGTTTTAATTTCAAATCCAAATAGAATTATTGTTATATTTAATTTAAAATATTTATTTAAATAAGATTATCTAGATATTTAAATAAATTATCCAAATAATTAATTTATCCATATCTCTTAATTTCAATTAATCTCACATTATCACAAAAGATAAATATAATTATTTCAAATTTCAAATCTTATCTTCAAATAAATATTTATCCAACCTAAATATTTATCCAATTAATTATATGAAACAAAAATTTTCATTCTACCATTTGCAGAAAAAAAATGCCAACACCTTGTGGGAGGTGTTTCGGATTTTTCTCTTCACTAAGTTCAATAATTAAAGTCATAATGAATATCCAAATTTATTACCATCCGTTAAGGACTTATTGCTAGTAAAGGGACCAATTAGACTTATATAATATAAGCTCCAATAATAAACCTGAAACTGCACTCCTAATTATGTACATTATTAGGTAAGCTAGTATGTAGTCGCAGTCCAATAACCTTATCATATACGTAACACCCTCATATGATATCCATGAATAACTTAAAGTCAAAGTCTATTCAACATTTTGATCCATTATCTTAAAGATTCATTATATATCCAATAGGAAAATGATTATTTACCTAAAGTGAATAATTAGTCATTTGTCGAGCAAACGACCTGAGTCTTCATCTATTTTCATATCCTATATAATACCGTTAAGAGAATAACCTTTACTCTTTATCGGAGCTATGATTCCATATCTATAAGCAAAGCTTACATCGAATATAAATCATGTACCCAATGAACCTGTCTAATAGCTTACTACTCCGAGACACTTTAGCCTTTGGAATATCAAAGTACACAAGTCATAAGTATGAAGTCATTTACTTACTTAGGATTAAGTTTATTACATAATAAACGTCAAAAGTGAATTAATCTAATCAATTGGACTTATAGATTTAACATACTTTAGTCCAATCCAATATATCACAACCATTAGGTAATATATATGTCTTTACTTGGGAGTCGGCTCACTCTAGATGGTTAAGACAAACTATCTCCCTAGTTAGCTTTAGATAGCATAATAGTCTTTATATGGAATATGGACTATAGATTTAGACCACATACTTTAGAACGCTGTCATTTCGTCTACAAAAATCCATTGCATGCAATATTCTTACAGTTTAAACACTAAGTACTCAATGAGCAATATTTGCTTACATTTACTTTAACATGTAAATCTAAATGAAAACATTATAACAAAGATGTAATGAAAAAACCTCAAATATATTATTAATTAGTTCAAAATAAATGAAATACAACTAAAATATATTTCACTTTTAGGGCATTCCTAACAAGACGAACTTCCCTTTGTTCTGTTGTGCAGGTTATGCCTGCTGGATAGGAATCTTGCTAGGTAAGTTGGAGGTTCCACTCCGCCCGCTTGGCTTGCTCCGTAAAATTTATCTTGGATTCTTGCCAATATTGTTTCGACTTTGTTTTCATGGAATTTCTCCAAGGTTATGCCTACAAGTAAGACTTGGTCTTCTCTACATGGTTAGATAAGCCTGTTCAACACAATTTGCCTGGCAAGTGTGGTCTTCTTAACTTGGAATGTCTACTCGGCACATTATGCCATGCAAAATAAAAAAAAAAATTTAAGGAATCTTGTCTCAACTTGTGGGTGTTTAGCCCACTTCATGCCCACCTGGCATATTGTGCCGAGTCATGGCCTTTTGTCTTTTTTATTGGGAAGACTTGGTCATCCTTATCTGGCCAAGAAGACATGTTCAGCACATAATGCCAATCAGGATATGCTTAGTGAAATTATGACCTGGCTGGTGGGCTTTTAGCCTTTTAAGGTCTGCTTTGTCATACAATTTTGGCCTAGCACCCACTCAGTGCGTGTGCCTAGTAAGATCGGCCTTTAACAATCTAAGCCTGTTAGGCACGTTGTGTTTAGTAGGCTAGGCTTTTTGCCTTTTAAAATCTGCTTGGCACGTTGTGCCCAGCAGAAATAATGCAGAGCAGGCTTCTTCTTTTTTTTTGCACATTGTGCTCGGTAGTCCTACTTTTTCGTTCATTGTGCACCTTTCGCCTTGACAAAAATTGTCCTTTTTCAAGGATTTTCGATGGCACATTGTGCCTAATAACTAACAGATAAATATAATGTAGCTAAAATAGAGAATCTTGGAATTTCATTTCATTTCATTATTCCAAAATCTGGTAAATAAAAAAGTAGAATAAACTAACTTATTAGTAGAAACGCTTGAGGTGCTCAGCATTCCATGGATGTCCTATCAGGTTCCCTTCTATGTCAGCCATTTTGGTCCAAAGTAGCCTTGCCCAAGATGTATTATGCCTATAACGTGGAACGGACCTTCCCATTTTGGTCCAAAGGAACCTTGCCCAGGAACTTGTGTGATCACCTTTTTAAGGACCATATCTCCAACTTTCAAGGTTCTTGGCTTTACCCTTTTGTTGTAATACTGAGCAATTATTCGGTTTCGAGCGACTGTTCTGATATAGGCATGTTTTCTCTTTTGTTCTAGCAAGCCGAGTTTTGTTGCCATCTGTCATGCGTTGCTCTCATCATCAAAATTTTCTACTCAGAAGCCAGGCAGGCCAACTTCTGCTGGGATTACACATTCTACCCCATAGACTAGGGAGAAAAGGGTTTCCCCAGTGGCTATTATGCAGGTTGTCCGGTAGGCCCAGAGCACTTCCAACAGCTTATCAATCCATGCCCCCTTGAGCTGCTCAAGTTTCTTCTTCAAATTTTCGTTGATGGTTTTGTTTACCACTCCCACCACTTAGCCATTACTCCGAGGATAACCTGGTGAAGAGAAGACCTTCTTCACCTTAAGTTGTTCACAATATCTTTCTAAAGTTGCGATTGTCAAATTGCTTTCCATTGTCCATAACAATGGTATGGGGAACACCAAAGCAACAGATAATGTTTTTCCACATGAAGTTTGTGCATTTGGCCTCCGCTTACAGCTCTGCCTCAACCCACTTGGTTAGGTAGTCAATGGCTACTATGCAGAATTTAAACTATGACTAAGCAGTTGTTTGCCTTAGCGAAAGCCCAGGTGCAAACAACCGAGTTTAATGGCTCTGGGTGGTAGCTTGTTATGCAAGAGAAATACTAGCATTTAGCACATCTCCACACAAATTCCTGTGCATCTATGTCCATGCTAGGCTAGTAATATCCTTGTTTGAAGAATTTGAGGGATAAAGATCAACCTCCTGAATGATTGCCACAGGCCCCGTTATGTATCTCCTCTATGGTGTACTTGGCTTCATGTGGGCTGATGCATCTTTATAAGGGTGCCGAGTAACCCTTCTGGTAAAGTTTACCATTCAACATTGTGCATCTTATAGAGGAGTTCTTCACCCTCCTAGCTTCTTCATGGTCATCCAGGAGCTTGGCTGAGGTGAGGTATTGGACAATGGTCAATCAAAGTACTCTATCCCTAGCAGGCTCCCCAGTAGAGATGTTGACCTGCTTAACTCCCTCAATGCTTGGCGTCTCTAATATCTTGATGGGGATGAATATCAGGCTCTTGCCATCCAGCTCGGAAGCAAGACAAGCAAATGTGTTAGCTTTGTTGTTCTGGCTTCTCGAGATTCACTCCACTTAGTAGTTTTTGAACTCCTTTAGCAATCCAACAACTATTCAATAATATCCTGACATTCTTTCTTCTCTTGCTTAGAACTTTCCAGTGATCTGACAAACAACCAACATCGAGTCACTGAAGACTACTATGTCGTCTGCTCCCAACTCTCTAGCCATTCCGAGCCCTGCGATCATTGCTTCATACTTGGATTCATTATTGAAAGCTTTGAACCCAAACTGCAATGCATAGCTCACCTTGTAGCCATCCAGCCCAACCAGGATAATTTTTGCTCTACAGCCTCCTTAGTAGGATGAGCCGTCAACGTAGAGTTTCCATGTGATACCTTCTGTAGGGTAAGCACTAGGGGCTGGAGATTCTGGTCCGACTTTGCAAACTTCTCTTCCGATCTGGTCTCTGTGTCTGGCAGGATCATGAACTCTACTTGGAAGGACGCGATGGCTTGCGCCTTGATGATAGTGCGGGGTACGAACTCAATGTTGCACTCGCTCAACTTGATCAACCATTTTTCCATCCTCCCAGATAGTTATGGGTTTTGCAACACTTGTTGTAGGGGGTAGCTAATCGGTACTATGATAGGATGTTCTTAGAAGTACGATCTAAGATTCCAGGTAGCAATCACTAAGGCTAGTGCCAGTTTCTCTAGGGGGGAGGGGGTGTACCTCTCCTCTGTACCCTGGTTTGCCTTACTGCTATAGTAAACTGGCTAATAAACTCTTCCATCCTATCGGACTAGGACAGCACTCACTGCCTTATCCGAGACTGCTAGGTAGACGTATAATGTTTCTCCACAGATCGGCTTGGATAGCAACAGTGGGTTTGCTAGATAAGTGTTTTGCCCTTGGAAGGCTTCCTCTCACTTCTCATTCCACTCAAGCATGTTCTTCCCCTTCAAGGCTTGGAAGAAGGGATGGCACTTGTCCTTGCTCGTGCCATGAATTGAGATAGTGCTGCAATAATCCTTACAAGTTTTTGCACTTCCTTAATGGATCGCAAAGAGTACAAGTCCATTACTACTTGGACTTTTGTGGGGTTAACCTCTATCCCTCGGTGATTCACCATGAATCCTAGGAACTTCCAGGATTCGGCTCCGAAGGTGCACTTGGTAGGGTTATGCTTCATGCGGTACTGTCGAAGGATATTGATGCATTCCGTTACGTCATCCACGTGCTAGATAGCTTTCTTGCTTTTCACGAGCATATCATCCGCATACACTTCCATCTTCTTGTCGATTAGTAGTGCGAACATCTTGTTCACTAATCTCTGGTATGTGGCTTCTGCATTCTTTAACCCGAAAGGCATTACCCGGTAATAGTTGAGGCCTTGGTTGGTGGTGAAGGCCGTTTTGACCTAGTCCACCTAACTTATCAAGATTTGGTTGTACCTCGAATATGCATCCATGAAGGTCAGCAACTCATGTCCTACCATAGCATCCACAAGTTGGTCAATTCAGGGTAGAGAAAAGCAGTCTTTTGGATAGGTTTTGTTCAAATCTGTGTAGTTAATTCACACCCTCCATTTTCCCTTTGCTTTTTTGACCAAGACCACATTGGCACACCATTTTGGGTAGCTTACTTCCCTGATAAACTTGGCATCAAGGAGTTTCTTCACGTCTACATTGATTATCGCATTGCATTCAAGGTTGAATGTTCTTTTCTTATACACAACCAGTTTATGCCTCAGGTTCACATGAAGTTAATGGAATATGACTGAGGGGTCGATGCTTGGCATGTCCTCATTCGACTAACTAAACATGTCCTTGTGTTCCCATATGGACACTTCCTACTCTTCTCTTATTTCTGGCCAGAGTAGAGAACCTAATTGGACATCCATTTAGGGTGCTCGGCATCTAGGGGGAAGGGCACGAGGTCTTCAAACTGCAGAGAATGGTGTTCTTCTTCTAGGAGTCTGGGGTCCAAGTCATCTATCACCTCACCTACGGGGAACTCAATATCATCGATTTTAATAATTGTAGAAACCAGTGCCGCCTAACCACAAATTTGTTCATGGTTCTGACATAGTAGAGCCTTACACTATTTTGGATCCTCTTGAAGATTCCAACACCCATAGGTGTAGGGAACTTTATAGCAAGGTGATAGGTGGACACCACAGCTTTCAGAGTGTTGAGGGTTAGTCTCTCCATTGTGATGTTGTAAACTGAAGGTTTGTCGACAATAAAGTTACCATTCTGGTAACTTTCTCTACACCATCCCCGATCGTGGCATGTAGGTCAATCATTCCTGTTGCTCGGACATAATCTCCTATGAAACCATACAGCGGAGTTTGTATTGGTGTCAACACGGCTCCTGCAATCCTCATCCTGTTAAGGCACTTATGAACAGGATGTCTGTTGAGCTCCTATTGTCTACTAGGACACAAAGGATGTTGTTATCATTGATCCGCACTTTTTCGACTAGGGCATCATTGTGGGGGTGCAAGAGCTTGTCTGCTTCACTTTCTGTGAATGTGATGGTCACATTATCTTGGTGGGAAATTTTGGTGATGTGCTCTGCCATATTTATATGCTCTTCGCGGAGTACTTGCTAGGCTTCTATTGCATATGTACGCTGCCCACTTAATGTTTCCTCGGTGGCCGACCCAATGAATATGGTGGCTACACGTGCTCGGTTGTCCGGCAGGTCCTGCTCTGCCACCTCCTGCCCCAAGGGCTGGAAGTCTTCTCAACAGTCGGTCTACCCTGCCACCCTATTCTGCACACTGCTGGCCAAGTACGAGAACTTGTTCTATGAACTCAAGAAGATGGCCTTCTCGAACTAGTGCCTCAATCTGGTCATGAAGTTGTATACAATCCTTCGTGTCGTGCCCGACATCTCAATGAAAATTACAACATTTGTTTTGGTCCCCCTTCCCCTTTTCAAACCTAAACAGTGGCATATCCTTTAGGAGACCACGACCAATGATCTGATTGAGGACGTGGTCGATTGTGGCAACGAGAGAGGTATACTGTTGGAACTTTCTAGCAGGGGGTCTTGACTTTTAGGCCCTGTTTCAAATTCTTTTGCTCGGCAGGTGACCCATCCTGCACTGCAGAGTCCTTTATTTTCTTCTTTTCTCCCTGCTTACTAGATTCTCTAGGGCCATTTCAAGACTTGATGTATTCTTCACAACCATAGTGTTTTTGGGCTATCCCCCATAAGTGGGTGAATGACAAGGGTGCATCGTAGGTCATAGCCCAAAGTAACTTCTTGTCCTTCACACATTCTCTGAAAGGCGTCTATCAACGTGGCATCAGTGTAGGTCTTAACCTGTATGATGGCCTTGTCAAACTTGTTAAGGTAATCCTTCAGAGACACATCCTTGCCTTGCTTGACCCGGTATAGGTGTGAGGTCTCTTTCTTCCGGATCTTGGCATTCAAGAACGCAACCGAGAAGGCTTTGGAAAGTTGGCATAAAGAGTTTATAGACCCTGGGGTCTGTCGGCGATACCATTGTCGGGCAGTGCTTGTCAAGGTCAGGCAGAATGCCATTCACAAGCAGTTTCTTTTCCGCTCTGCATGAGCATTAGTGCATGGTAGTTTTCTAGGTTTTCATCAGTATCTAATGTGCCATTGTAGGATGCTATGGCCGGCATGTTGAACCTTTCCAGGTAGGGTGCAATCATTATCTCTGAGGTGAAGGGAGGATCTATTGTTCTAGTAGCCTCCATATCTGTAACGATCCGACTTTTTAGACCGTTAAGTAACTTACTTATTCTTACTTAATTTAGTCTTAACACTTATTTATATTTGGGTCCAAAAATACAGAATTTTTTTTTACATAAACCATATTTGTACTATAAAAATTAAATTTATTAAAAATTTTTAACTATGAAAATTGAAAACCTCTAGATAATAAATATAATATTCAAATTCATACTTAGATAATATTTAAAAAGCTATAACTTCATGTAAGTTAAAAAGAAAGAGTCTAAAGTCTTTTTCTCGTAAAGTACTCCTACTAGTTTAGGAGTACCAAAACATTGGAAATATAGTTATAAATGTAGTTGATACAAAATAATTTAAGAAGTCTAAATGCAAAAATTAAATTCGTGGTGATATCCCACTCCCTTCCTTCATCGCCTTCGCACAGCTTCGCTAGTCCATAAAACATCTAAGTAGTGTATTGCTTACCAGCATTACCTACAACACGAACACATACATATAAGTTTTCGCTCAGTAAGTACAAACTATATCTGACAAAATACTTTCACAAAATCATATCATCACATACAATATCATAAATGTTCAAAAATACAAGTGATCCATGTATGTTCGATTATACTTCATTATATACATGTCTTGTCTACTTAAGGGCCAATATGTTGTACCCATACATGCGCAACCAATTGGGAGTTAGGGGAGCGACCCTACAACAACCTCCAAGATCATATCTTATAACTTTCATTCTTATCATATCCTCTCACTAATTGGAGGTTGGTACGACACTTAATTCTATCTTTCATTTACCTCATTTTTATTAATTGTGACAATCTGAAGATTTACATGTCACTATGCATCTATCATTATAGCATAAATATCTATAAGACATGTCTATCATGTCAGTGCAAGAAAAAATGCACATCAAATGCTTAATCAAAACAATACGTATAACTCATTTACTCATCACATCATCAAGTCAAGTCATAGCAAACGTAGATCAACAACAAAGAAAAACATTTTGTTCCATGATGTAGGTGAGATTTGTACTTACTTGTTTTATGTGCTTAAACTTCTAGAGTTGTACCTCCTACTACTTAAGTTTGAAAAATCATCCTGATTTACTAATATCTTATTATTAGATAGAATCAGGGTTATATAACCTTATTCATTCATTTATTTATTTTATAAATTAAAGTGAGTTTAATCTACTTATATAACAATTAATTCCAATTAATTATTAAGTGTTAAATAAAATTTCTACTATTATTATTTAATTAATTTAATTTAATTTTACTTAATTTAATTTAATTTAATTTAATTTAATTTATTAAATAATCAATATCTTATAACTTTCAAGATCATATCTTATAACTTTCATTCTTATCATATCCTCTCACTAATTGGAGGTTGGTACGACACTTAATTCTATCTTTCATTTACCTCATTTTTATTAATTGTGACAATCTGAAGATTTACATGTCACTATGCATCTATCATTATAGCATAAATATCTATAAGACATGTCTATCATGTCAGTGCAAGAAAAAATGCACATCAAATGCTTAATCAAAACAATACGTATAACTCATTTACTCATCACATCATCAAGTCAAGTCATAGCAAACGTAGATCAACAACAAAGAAAAACATTTTGTTCCATGATGTAGGTGAGATTTGTACTTACTTGTTTTATGTGCTTAAACTTCTAGAGTTGTACCTCCTACTACTTAAGTTTGAAAAATCATCCTGATTTACTAATATCTTATTATTAGATAGAATCAGGGTTATATAACCTTATTCATTCATTTATTTATTTTATAAATTAAAGTGAGTTTAATCTACTTATATAACAATTAATTTCAATTAATTATTAAGTGTTAAATAAAATTTCTACTATTATTATTTAATTAATTTAATTTAATTTTACTTAATTTAATTTAATTTAATTTAATTTAATTTATTAAATAATCAATTGGTTAATCAATTAATTAACTAATTAATCTGGTAGTAATTAATTATTATTTTATTTAGTTGAGTAATTATAATTAAATTACATAATATAATATAATTATTAATAAGTCAACTAATTAATTTGGTAGTAATTAATTATTATTTTATTTAGTTGAGTAATTATAATTAAATTACATAATTTTAATTAACTTATTAATATTATATTGTTAATAATTTAATTATGTTACTGAAATAATCTTTCTCATATAATAATTATTAGTTATTAATTCTGATACCAATAGTTAATAATTTGATTAATCTAATAATTAATATTTGATTAACCTCTAATTAATCATTCATAGTTATTTTGACGATTATATCAATGATTCATTATTAATTAATCTCTAATTAATCATGTATTATAACTATGTGATTACTTAACATAATAATCTTAATTTTCACCTACTAACTCTTATAATTAATTAATTAATTATTAATCAATTAATTAATTACTTTATTAATTACTAATTAACTTTCTTAGCATAATTATATTTGGTTATGTATTTATTATTAATTAATTAATCAATCAAGGTGACAAAGAGTTACCTAAGTGTATACCTCTCATCTATTATTGGGCTTGTAAGGCCCAATCCCCTTAATCATGATCATTTAGTTGAGCTAAAGTAGTCTCTTGGTATATGCCCAGTAACCCTCTAGTGTACTTTATCTTAGTCCATTTTAAACTTATGATTCAACTTTATAAAATTAGAGTTTTTCACATTATTTGATCATACACTTAATACCAACTCATTTCATAACTAAATATGTACATTTGTTACGACTTACCCTTATGTCATATTTTAATGTTTAATCGTTTTGTTGGTATAGGATTTTAATTTGTAATATTTATTTAAATTTGAGTATAATCCCATTTTAGACACTTGATAACTCTTTCGAAAGCTTGAAGTATCTAGTTTCTTTCTTTATAATTTGTTTTTCAAGTTTTCAAGCGTTTCAAATATTAATGTAGGTGTTTTCCTAAGTGTCTTATAGTGAAATCTTAGTTTACCAAATTTCAATACAATATTATGTAATTTATTAAAATTTATGCACATACCCGTTTCAAACGGATGATACCTCATTTTGAAAATTGAGATGTTTACTTTATAAATGTAAAGTTTTTTCTTTTATTGTTTGAGCATTTCACCTCATAAACTTATATTTTATTACTATTGGTCCCACATATGTATCACAAGTCCAGATTCATAGGTAAATTTAGAAAAATCATAACAATTAACTTACAAGTCCAAATAAGGTAAACTATATGTCATTAGAAAGCTTATCGTGTCTATTTCGTATAATAAGAAATAGTTTTATAAAAATTATGGCTTACTGATCCAAAATATATAAAACCATGGCTAGTACAAGGTTCCAGCAAATACTTTCGGTTCGTAGTCCAAATTTGTAAAATTCACCAAAAACTGCATATTTATCCGTTCAAGGTGTATGATACTTTGTTGGAAAGCTTAAAGAATCTCATTTTTAGATCTATAACTTATAATCCAAAATTTTGAGGTTAAAAGGTTCAGAGTACATATAATCTGTGGCTAGACAGTACCCCAGAGGTTCATTTTCTCTCTAGTTTTGTGTCACAATTTCAAATGTACATAACTTTAGACATACAAAAGCAAACCATGTGATTCTAAAGCTTAAATGAAGCTTGTTCTCTTTAGAATCTTATCATATAATTTATTTTTCATACTAAAGTTTCTAATGTATGCTTTATTACTACAACAATTACAAGCTTAAACAAAGTTCGTAGATCTTACTGAAATGCTCCATAGAACCTTTAAGATCTCAGCCCTCCAAAGTTTTTCTCAAAACTTTTTCCTAGGTAAGAAGAAGTCTAACATTAGGATTATTACTAAACATCATGTTTTACTTCTCCAAAAATGACTAAAACATAAAGAATACTACTAGGTTACCTTTAGTAAAACGCCCTTTAACCCCGTTTCACACTTTTTCGAACTTGGTAATAGGGTTGCTTAGAGATTGAAAATGAAGGGAGGAGGGTGCTAGAGGAGTGTTGGAGATGGAAAATAGTGTTGATAGTTTTTTTTTTTTTTTTCTCCCTCTTTTGAGCTTGGTGGTGGCTAGAGAAGCTAGGGTTTTTGAGCTTAACTTGTGTGAGAATAAAATAAGATGTTAGGTGCTTGTTTTCAGTCAAACTTTACTTTAAGGGAGCTATATTTTAAGCGTAAAATTGGAAAATTTTTTGCTGATTCTCCCCTTCATTGCCGCCACTTAAAGGGAGATTGTTGGGGTGAAAATTTGGTTCAACAAAGTGGAGACAAGGGGTCACTTTCACTTATCTCTTCTTGGGGTTAACTTGCCAAAATAAACCATGTCATCTCTTATCCGAGGTTACATGCATGCACTACTTTCTTTTTTTCTCATTTGTTCAAACTTCTTATTGCTTTTTGACCCAAATATCCGGATCCCCCTTTGCTTTCTCATTTTTATTTTGTTTTTTTTTTTCTTCCAATTTCCACCATTGATCCAAGATTGTCATCCTTATTCTCATCCATTGGATTTTCCATCATACCAATCCTTACCTTAAGCTCTTATTAGCCACTGATCATCCAAAGTTTTGCCATTGATTTGCATAGGATTTTTGAACATAAAATCTACACCATTGATTTTAAACTTAAACATAATTCTTGATCAATCTTCCACCTTTGGATTTTCTAAGAGTAAATACTAATCAGTCATCTTCTATCTTTGTGATACATTAATTTTCCAATCATACCCTCAAAACTTAACTATTGATATGATCAAAATAAATACTAAGATCATTAAATTGATCTGCAAATAAATATCGGGGTTCTTCACAAAAATTAACATTTATCCCTCTAATACGACATAATAATTTTTTTGTTTAAATGTATATGTCGTTTAACTCATCTTTTAGGGCGTCACAAGACCAAACCTCTGGTTCATGAAAAGGCCAACTTGTCTCTGCAGCTACACGAGCTAATTATGATTCTCTTATAGTTCCTAGTTCTCGGAACACTCTTCCTGGTGGCAGTGCTGCCATGCACCCTGGTATCCCAGTCGGTCAAAAATGGAGGTTTAGGTCCTGGTAAGAGTATCAACCCATTGAGCCCCATAAGCTACTCGGCAGTCCTATTCTTGAGTAGGGGTGTTGACGGGCCGCTCTTGTCGGTCACATACATGACATTGAGTTGCCTGGCTTCCTGTATGCCGGGAAGGACATCTCCTCCCATGACCATGAACTCAATCACGCTGGTCCCCTGAGTCCACAACGTGATCATTGGGGATGTTCTCATTCTCATTGTCATCGTTCCCTTTTGAGACCACCACTTCGACCTGAAGTGTAAGGAGTCGTCATTGGACGTCTTGGAGACACTCTAGTAGCCCTCGAACCATTTGGGTCAAGTCTTGGACGTTGCTTGCCAGGATCTCGGTTTAGGTAGGCCATCTTTGCCACCACCTAGCTCCTCGTACTCCACCATGACCTCCGCCATCGCGGTTAGCTTGTGAGTTAGCCGGCGTGGTGCCCCTTAAACCTTGGGGCTAGTCTCGAGCTCTGGAGTCCGCCACTGATCTTTTGAAGAGAAGAATAGTAGAGTGTACTAGAAAGGCAAGGGCCCTCCTTCTAGTGCCAAAATGTTGATGTTGAAAATCAACCTCAACACCACGTATGGCTTCACACGGTGGTCGGACTGGTACTCTGCCTACTAAGCCTGCAAGGAAGAAGAAAAGAGCTTCGAAGTAAGGGGGACATCGATGGAGTGTTTGCTGAAGGCACTCCGATGCCTAAGTCAGAACAGTGAGCTAAGGGCTAAAGGGCTTGGAGTAAGGCAAAATATTTGATAGGTAAAAGAGTCCATACCTATTAGGCTATGTGAGCTTAGTATTTATAGGGTGCTAATTGAGACAGGTCTAAGTCGGATCCTACCCGGTAGAATCGGGTTACCCCAAAAAGGTAGTTTCTAGGAAACGGGAGATCCATTGTGTTTTTGCCACGTGTTTGGAGTGTGATTGGCGCCATAGGCTATTCCGGGAAGCACGTGATACAGTTGTGGAGGACGCGGGCTAGGCGCCACATGTCCTGGGTGTGGATTCCTCGTGTCGGCCATTAGCCTATAAGTTGGGTGCTCCCCAGGTCGGTTATAACAAACCATATCTTCGTCGCACGTGTCAGGGAATAGAAGAAGATCGTGTGGGGAAGCTGTGCTCCTCACCGGTTGGTCTTAGACCTTGATGCGAAGGTCTTATGGTAGTCTACCCTGCACGGCTGCTGGGTAGGATTCTATTCTGTACGACCAGTCTTGTTCAATAACTTATCCTGGTAGAAAGGCTCGGCAAACCAGCCTTGACCTATTGGGAAGACTCAGTTGACCAGCTTGGCCCGTAGTCTTACTAACAGTGCAACCTACTATGCCGCACTAATGATGCCGGTCTATCTCGAAACATGTGTTGCAGAGCAGCCTTGGGCTACCCCACAATAGGTAGAATGTAATGTCATTTCTTGAAAGGGATGTATGATCTCCCAAAGTACAACGGGTACTCATAATTTGTTCAAGCCATTGGATTTTGTAATTTGCAGTTGGATTGGTTGTAGAGCTCGTATGTCGTTACAAAGAAAGTATATAGAAATATCAACTTACGTGGTGGCATGAGAGCAGTTATTTTTTAAAAGTTGACTTTGTGTCAGGAGACTTCGAGCTTTGTGATCGGGCGGTTACATTAAGAAGGTTTGACGGATCCTCCCTAAAAATAAAGTTTCTTTTTTTTTTTTTTAAAGAGAAAAACTGCGTAATTGTTAGATTTTTTTTTTTAATTTTTTCCACTTAAAATAAAACTAAAAATAGAAGATGACTCTAAAAAAATAAGGGTGGAAAAATAAGTTTTTACAAACAAGTTTGTAAGACTGACTATCAACTTGTGGAGGAAAAAAAAAAGTTCATGAAGTTATTTGACCACGGTCTATAAATAGTTGGGGGAACTCTTAGTTGAAATAGTAACAATGTCAACTCTTTAATACAAGCCTTGTCATATGATTTTGGGGGGAAAAAAAAAAAAAGAATTAAAGTAAATTTGAAACCGTGAAAATGTAACATTAGATTACAGATTAATGTCAATTTCTGGGACAAATGGCAAGTAATTATTTGTCTCTTGCTTGCAAAAATCGCGCCTGCATTGACAGGCACTGAATTTATAACCATTTATTAACCCAATTATTTGGAGTAGAGGGATCGCTTGTTTCTTGTTACTCTAAGGAAACAAGTCTCACAGGAACAGAGTACGTCATGTGATTTGAAACAAGGCATGTAACTGTATATATAGATTTATATACATCTATTTGGAGGAATATTACTGTATTTATAGATGTATATATATATTGTGGAATATAAACTATAGTTATACCAGGAGACGCCACCTATACCATTCCCTGATTCTCATTTTCTGCACATAACGCAAACCATAATATTGTATTTTAAGAGGCTTTTGACTCTTTACACAAATACTATATAATATACCAAGAATCTGATAAATGAACAAATCTGTATTTTGACAATCAGTACAAGCGATCAATAATAATTAAAATAATATTGATTATTAACATCATCCCGTACACTCTCCAAACTCTTCACTAATATTAGCTTATATATGTTTTATATATACAAGCATTAGTACTTTTTTATTTTAATCGAAAAGAAAAGAATAGAAAGAAGAAGTCTCGGCCTAATTAAATTGGGAGAAAATTTAGGTGTGTCATCTCTCACAACTTTTAAATGTCTTTATCACATGTATATCATGATCTAATATTAGTCATTTACAGTTGACCAAGTTCATTTGTTGACAGAAATATGATGTTTAAAACTTGTGAAGAGACCTAAAAGTAAGGTATTTTTTTCAGCTTAGTCCCGAAAACTTCTCATTTGAAAGTGAACGCAAACCTCATACAAACCTAGAATATAAGTTGAATTCAGTTGGGCCTGGATTGAGTACTACCAGGAGATATTTCTCGAAAAATAAAGTGAGTTTGAGTGTTTGACTTTCTTTTAAATTATGGGTTAATTTCACTTTTAGCACTTGTAGAATAAATAATATAAAAAACAGCACCATTTTTTTTTCCCTTCATTATTAGTACTTAAAGTGGGACCCAGTAGCATTTAATGTATATCAAATTACGGGTTTACCCTCATCTCCTACAAGCTCAAATATCCCTCTCCCTCGCCTGCAGCAAAATTTCTTTTTCAAACCAACATCTACAGTGTTTTTGAGAGAGAAAACTAAAATCTAGAGAGAGAAACAGTTACCACCCACGGGAATCTTTTTTTTTTTTTCACTTTTCCGCCTAACCCTCACCCATTTTGAAACCCAAATCTTCATATAATATAGAGAAATTTCCATCTAAAGAGAGAAACTTCCATCGAAAGTTTTATTTTTTTTCTAAATCTAACGTTTTTGGCCATTTTTTAGTAAAGGTCATAACTATTATGACCACCCGGTCATAACCGTTATGACCTATGTTTAAAAATGGCCAAAAAAGTTAGCTTTAAAAAAAAAACTAACTTTCGATGGATTAAAAAAAAAAATTGGTCATAATGGTTATGACCTAGCTTTAAAAAAAATCATCTTTCGATGAATTTAAAAAAAAAAAACAACAACAAAAAAACTGGTCATAACGATTATGACTGGGTGGTTATAATGGTTATGACCTTTACTAAAAAATGGTCAAAAATGTTAGCTTTAAAAAAAAAAAAAAAAAACATTCGATGGATTTAAAGCTAACATTTTTGGCCATTTTTAAGTAAAGGTCATAACTATTATGACCACCCGGTCATAACCGTTATGACCAGTTTTTTTTTTTTTTGTTGTTTTTTTTTTTACCATTTTTTAGTAAAGGTCATAACCATTATGACCATCCGGTCATAACCGTTGTGACCATTTTCTTTAAATTAATTTTTGACCATTTTTTAGTAAAGGTCATAACCATTATGACCACCCAGTCATAACCATTATGACCGGTTTTGTTTATTTTTTTAAATTAATTTTTGATCATTTTTTAGTAAAGGTCATAACCATTATGACCATCCGGTCATAACCGTTATGACCAGTTTTTTTTTTTTATTTTGTAATCTAACATTTTTTACTATTTTTTTAGTAAAGGTCATAACCATTATGACCACCCAGTCATAACCGTTGTGACCATTTTTTTTCCGTCACATCACCATACCTTTTTCTAGGGATGTATAAAGGCATATATGCCCTCAGCCTACCCTAAGCTGAAAAAATTACCCTCTTGGCCCGCCATCCTCACTCCCTTCCCTCCATATCCATAGCGACAATATATAACCAAAAGAAAATTTAAATTCTTCTTCCCTCATCTCTTTGATTTTCTCCCACCCAATACTCACGAATCCTCCCTGCACCATTACCTATTGATCGAAACTAACTCCTAGCATTAAAAATCGGTCCACATCTTTTTTCACTCTGTTAAACTGGCCGAAGCTGTCAGATCTGCTTCAACTCCATTTCCGTGGATATCTTCCCATTTTTAAACGACCAATCCGAGGTAATGGTGGTTTTTAGTTGATTCATAATTGTTCCTCTCTTTTTAACGCCAAAATTAACCCTTGTATGCGATATGTTTTTGTAGTTTCACAGTAAATGGAGGACGTTTGTGTTTTCATCAAGTATAATGGTCGATGGGACGGCACATTGAGTTACATTGGTGGAGAAATGAAGGGAATATTGATGCCCGAGACCGCAACATACGTTGGCCTTATTGAGTTGGTCAGACGTGCAATTGGTATGAGGGTCCCAACCAAAACTATAGTCATGAGATACGGTGTTTCATCTAGTATGCCTCTTGTCAGGATACAGTGTGATGATGACGTTAAATTCTATATACAATTGAAGAAGAAGGTTGTTCATGTGCTTAGTAAATTTCCTATTACCATCGACGTATTGGATGATACTGCGGCTGACGTCATACCACCGGATCTGGGTGAAAGCAACCACATAGACGGCCAATTTTCCAGAAAGGGCAGAGAAGTTGTACAGAGTGATGAGGCCATTCAACATGTGGATGAGAGAAATCTGATCATCCCTTCTCCTATTCCTCATCTCCCTCATCTTCCTCCTCATGTAGACGAATTGAATGTTAGGGGTGATTCTCGTCAATCAAACGAGAATAGTGTCGACGTAAGCATTGGAGCACATTCTATTGCCAATAACTTAACATCTCAATCCGAGAATGTACCAAGACCTGACAGGTTATCTGGCTTAGTAGTTGTTGCTGATTATACACCTGTCACATTGTGCAGAAACTGTATTTTTCATAACAAAAAGTTGTTGCAATACCATCTTCATTACGACGCCATGAGTAAACACTATCAATTCAGGGTGAAGAGGTCGACCTCTACTCTGTTACACGTGATATGTATAGATATTGAAAAATGTCCATGGCAATTGCGTGCGACTCAGATGCGAGGTAGTGAAATGTTTGTCGTGAAGCGGTACGACGACGTCCATACTTGCTCAATCGAAATTGTTCAAGGGCATCATCATCAAGCCAAGAGTTGGATGATTGAGGAGTGTGTCAAGGCAAAATATTTGGATCCGACTAATACCTCATATAGACCTCGAGAAATCATGCGAGACATGCAGGCCGAATTTGGAGTCTCTTTCAATTATCTGCGGGCATGGCGAGGGAAGGAAGCAGCACTAACCAGCTTGAGGGGCAATGATGCAGAGTCATACAATGGTAATTCACTTCCCTTTACTCTATCTTATAATACGTTCAATCATCGATATTATAAGTTTTATAGTACGCTATAATAACTGTTTAAAACTTGATTACATTACAGTTCTCCCCGCTTGGGCTGAAATGGTTAAGAGGAAAAATCCTGGTTCCGACATTGACATCGAGACGAACTCATCAAATTGCTTACAATGCCTCTACATGTGCGTAGCTGCTTCGAAGCACGGTTGGCCTTATTGTCTACTAGTAATTGTGGTTGATAGATCCGCATTAAAGGCCAAGTTTGGAGGGGTGCTTATTGCAGCATGCGGTCACGACGCAAATGGCTGCATATTTCCACTTGCATTTGGTATCGTTCAGTCCGAAAGCAATGACTCATGGACATGGTTCTTCGAGAAGCTAAGGGATTCAATCGGCCATCGAGATTCTCTTGTTATTGTGGCTAATAGGCATAAGGGTATCGAGTATGCAGCCAAACTCGTGTATCCGGACGCTGCCTTCGGGATATGCGTCCAACACTTGGCTGCAAACCTGAAGACCAAGTACAAGGATTTCAAATACCCTTTGAAGACCTATTTTGATGGTGCATCGAGGTCGTATCTTTTAAGTGAGCACCATCGTCATATGGAATCCATCCGTAATCGTAACCCCGACATGCACCGATACCTCATGCAGGCCGATCCTAAAAAGTGGTCGCGAGCCTATTTCAACGGCCGGAGGTATATAATCATGACAACCAACATTGCAGAGTCGTTGAATAATGTGGATCAGAAAGTCAGGTTAATGCCAGTTGGATTCTTAATGGAATGGTTGAGGGAACTACAACAAAGATGGTTTGTCAACATGCGTGAGGAGGCCCTAAAATTGACATCGAAACTTGCTCCAAAGGCTGAGAGACTGCTTCGCACCAACTTCTCATTAGGCCTAATAGTAACGGTACGTGATCATGCCCACGTCCAACACATATATGGTATATGCCAATTTTCCTTTAAACCAAATTAGCTTAAAGTGTTAAATTTCACCTTCTTACAGCCGCGGCCAGCCGATCAGTTTGAGTACGCTGTCACCAATAATGCTTGCCAAATATGGATCATTGATATGAGCCAAAGGACATGTACGTGTAAATGATTTCAGGTCGATTAAATTCCTTGCCCTCATGCCATGGCCGTTTGTAACCACCGATGGATAGATCCATACAATTATTGCTCGAATTACTACACGAAAGATTATCTTTATGGTTGTTATTCGTCTGTAGTCCATCTTATTGGCAGCACCGATGGGTGGGATGTTCCTGACGCAGTGAGGTCACAAATCGTCAATCCTCCCAAAACAAAGCGTGGGCCCGGAAGGCCACGGGTGCGAAGGATTATGTCCAAAGGAGAAGAACATGAGTCAGTTCGGTGTGGTAGATGTAATGGTTATGGACACAACCGACAAACCTGTACCAATGCAGTACCCTTAAGGACCCATCCAACAAAGTCAAATCCATCGTTAAGCACTCCTAGTTCATAGTTATGTTGTGTATAACATATGTTTGCAACAGTCATAACAAATATGACCGCTCGGTCATCTCCGTTATGACCGTTATCATCCTATTGTGATAACGTTGTTGTTATAACCACATGATCCCTCAATTTAGTTTTTTCCTGCATACTAGACTGACTAGGGGGCACCGCTATGTAAAACAGCTTTTACCCTGGTCACAATGAAACTGACCGAGTGGTCATAACCTTTATGACCGCAATTCCATGGTTATTAAAAAAAAATTCATGGAAATCAATTGTTAAATATATAAGGCGGTCATCTTCATTGTGACCCCCTGGTCACTATGGTTATGACTAGTTTTTTAGGTATGTACAACAGCTATTACCCTGGTCACAATGAAACTGACCGGGTGGTCATATCCGTTATGACCAATTTGTAAGAATACCAACAGTCTTTTGTACGTGCCTGAGAACGTAAATACCATAATTGCCCTCATCTACCACACGCGTAATAGTGACTCTCCCTCTGAAGCAGTAACCAAAAATTTTGAAAACATCTTTTACAGTATTTAGAGAGGGAAACACCGGTTGTAGAGAGAGAAAGCAGTAATCGTATCGTTTCCTAATTATTTCAACTCCATAACCGTCGTAAACCACGAAGTAGATCCGTATACACGCCGCGTCCATATCCGTAGAATGGTGACTATTACAGATTATGAGAGAAATATGGAGGGAATGGATGTACAGGAATCAAGTAAAACTCAATCCATAACCTCGAAAGAGGAAGAGGTAAAATGTTTTTTTATTCCGTGTTTTAGTCAAATATGTCGTTTTCTAACTAACTTCAGCCATGGAGTTGCAGTACGCCTTTTGAATATTGATGTAAAGATCATTTTTTTAACTAGTTCAAAGTGTTTTCAGTGTTATCAATCGGTTGGTTTGGTGGCCTCTGCACCATAAATGTCGAGTTTTAAACTATTTTATTTTTCTCTTATCCATTATCACAGGGTCAATATGTCCGCATCGTACCAGACAGTGAGATAACGAGGGCCAAAATCAATACTTTCATAAACATTAACGAGACATGGAAAAAACTTAGCCAGTGGTTATCTCCAGGACAGTTGGAGTCCGTCAAAGACCAGTCATGCATTCAACAGTTCTTGCATTTAGAGTCTCTAGGTTGGGCTGGCCAGTTATTCCACAACATTGTGATGTGCCTGACAAACCACACAGCCATGGGTGACGCACTGTGGTTCGAGATTGGAGAAGACTTGGCCAGATTCTCCATAATGGAGTTCTGCCTAATAACCGGCCTAAAATGTGTAGGGTCTACGCATCTCCCGGTCGTCGAAAGCAGATTAATGTCAAGATATTTTTCGACTGTTAAGGGTGTATCGAGAGAAAATTTGGAGCTGCAACTGTCGAATGCTAAGTTTGACAACGACGAAGATGCGGTAAAGCTTAGCCTTCTGTACATTGTATTCTCAATCCCTTTGTCAAATGCTAGCCCAGTGAAGATAGACCTCAAATATTTTGGTCTGGCCGACAACTTGGATGCCTTCAACAATTTTCCTTGGGGTGTGCTATCTTGGGAGGCAACCCGGGCTGCAATATGTGCTACCGTGGAAAATAGGATGTTTTCGAAGAGGAGAGGAAAAAAATTTTTAACACAGTTCATTACAGCATTCCAGGTTTCCCATATGCCATACTCGTATGGGCATATGAGACACTTCCAACGATAGCAGCCAAGTTCACAACCAACTACTTGCACTTCGTTCCGCGTATGGCGTCGTGGACCACTGCGGATAGTGTGAAATTTGATGACGTTCAATGGGCATTTATGGAGGTTGGCGAACCACAGGTAAATAAAAAACCGTTATGAACAAGGGGTCAATATCGTTATGACCGTGGGGGTCATAACCGTTATGACCAACAACGATCACAACCGTTATGACCGTCTGGTCAGAATCGTTATGACCAAGTACGGTCATACCCTCTAAGTTTGACAACTTGTTAAGCTAAATATAATAAAATAATAATAATACATTTTGCCTAAGATCAAATAATTTACCGCTATATGTGCAGGGTAACTATTTTCTCTTGGAACCAACCGAGGAGGAGTTGAAGTACGAGAATGTTGCGCGCCTTTTTTTGAATCGGCCGAGTGCCCTGCCTCAATTACCACCTCTGAAGGCTTCAGTCCCCCGGCGGAGCCCGGATATCAAATCCGAGTGGGTGGAGTTCCAAAATGAGATCCGAGGACATGTTACTACTTTGAATAAAAATGTAGAGGATCTAAAAAAGGAACAAACCCACTCCAACAAACTGTTGAGGAGGGTTCTAAAATTGTTGATGGCCAACAATGCTGATAAGCAGCAGGGTCAGGCACAGCCTGTGCCGAAGGTTGGCAGCACCGAAGAGGTTAAGGTTAATATGACGGCGTCAGAAACCTTCAAGACTCCTTCCCCTGACCTCGACGCCATTGCAGATATAGGGCTGCAGGCAGCAATGGAGTTCCTTACTGCCGATAAGGTGATGACTTGGCATGAAGATGCCGAGGATCATAAACCAAAGGTAGTATTATACATGCATATAGATGATCAGTGTGGGTCATAACGGTTGCAATACAATGAAGCTATTTTGTATGACATTTTCTGACAACGAACATGCAAATATTAATTACAATGTTCACGTATATGAGGGCGAGACGAGTGTAAGCGATGAGCGAGTCGTTGGAACAAGGGAAGAGGCCATGCCTGACGTGGAACAGTTGGTGAAAGAGGGGGCAGAGGGTGAACATGTCATCCCATCACATGAGCCTGTCATGATTGACGAGCACTCCAACAAGGAAACTCTTACGAATCTGGTAATACAAGGAGCATAGCTGTGACTTACAATTTATAATTATCCATATGATTAACTCGTTTAACATATGTGCTTTGTAGATCCCTAAGAAGAAGAGGGCCAGATTATCAAGGCTTGGCCAACGGCCATCGGGTCGTAAGACTAACGTTGGATCCCCTTCGAAGAAGCCGACTGACATGAATTATGCACTCCCACGAGGTCTCGCAGATGAATCTCCTGAAGAGACGTTAGCCGAGTTCAGGGAGTGGTTCAGTAAAGGATTATTGAAGAAGACACTTCCAGGGTAATGTTGATTAACTTAAAATTGTCCGTTTTGAGTAAAATATTTGGAATAGCACTGAAGTGTTAAAAAATGTATGCTTGATGTTCAGTAAACGGCCTCCACGATACAATGCCAAGCATGAAACACTTGACAAATCCCATGACTTCGGATGCATGGATGTAGGAAAAAAAAAGCTAGTACTACGAATTAGCAACCTCCCCTGTTTGGCTATGGGACGAAGTAAGTACATTACATGAATTTATCTTCGGCAGCCTGTTATAAATAATTTATCATAACCATCATGTATATTGTTTGCTGACCGTCCCATTGTACAATCCCCTTGTTCATGTAATGTTACTGTAGCACGCTGATGTCGCCTTTTACTACTTGAGAAAAAAGATCAGGCAGTTCCCCGAATTAGAACAACGGAAGGTGACAACGGTTGACACGTATTTTTGTTCAAAGGTTCGTTCGTGTCTATACCAGAGTGCACCAGACAAGTTCGATTGGGTAACTTGTGAAACTTTACTCAAGATAATGGTTGGCATTAATGTCCAGAGTGGGGCATCATGGTTTGACGTTAAAATTGTGCTAATACCAGTGCATTTGGCTGACCTTAAACATTGGGTATTAGCGAAGCTCGATCTGACAAGCTGGACCATTGACGTGTACGACTCTCTGCAGCATGAAGGCCCTCACAATGCTAAGGTTCGAGAAGGAATGAAATGTTTATCAATATTCATTCCATTACTGGCTCAACGCTTAGATTTGTTTGACTTCAAACCAAGAGAGCCTGCTGGAATTAACCCATTACCAATCACCATCATGAAAGATATCCCTCAACAATCCAATGGGTGAGTGCAAGTAAAACAACATTTCCAAACGACTATAATGCATTCAAAAGTTAAAGTGATTTTTACTAATCTTTGTCATTTGTGCAACAGGGGTGACTGTGGAGTGTTTACCATTAAATATGCTGAATGCTTGATAGAAGGGAGGGATGTCAGTTATTGGGTAATAACTTAACGCATTAGACTATTTTGGGAGTAGCTAGCATGTTACTTGTGGATCCATGCCAAACAAAAAATTGAAACAAATTACAAAAGTGATGACGAAGTGGACAAGGACTTCGCTTGACAAAAAATGTATTTTTTCATTTCAAACATTACCATTAACTGTAGATAGGAAATTTTTTTGTAATTTTTTATCATATTGTAATAACATATATAGTTCCAAGAGTAAGGGTTAAATTAAAAAAAAAATGATCACAACGGTTATCACTGGGTGGCCATAATGATTATAACCTTTACTAAAAAATGATCAAAAATTAAAAAAAAAAAAGTTGGTCATAACGGTTATGACCGGATAGTCATAATGGTTATGACCTTTACTAAAAAATAGTCAAAAATTAAAAAAAAACATTTGGTCACAACGGTTATGACCAAGTGGTCATAATGGTTATGACCTTTACTAAAACTGGTCAAAAATTAAAAAAAAAAAATTGGTCACAACGGTTATGACCGGGTGGTCATAATGGTTATGACCTTTACTAAAAACTGGTCAAAATTAAAAAAAAAAAAATTGGTCATAGCGGTTATGACCGGATGGTCATAATGGTTATGACATTTACTAAAAACTGATCAAAAATTTTAAAAAAAAATTTGGTCACAACGGTTATGACCGGGTGGTTATAATGGTTATGACCTTTACTAAAAAAAGGTCAAAAATTAAAAAAAAAAATTGGTCACAACGGTTATGACCGGGTGGTCATAATGGTTATAACCTTTACTAAAAAAATAGTAAAAAATGTTAGAGTATAAAAAATTAAAAAAAATAGGTCACAACGGTTATGACCGGGTGGTCATAATGGTTATGACCTTTACTAAAAAATGATCAAAAATTAATTAAAAAAAACCGGTCATAACGGTTATGACCGGGTGGTCATAATGGTTATGACCTTTACTAAAAAAATAATAAAAAATGTTAGATTACAAAAAAAAAAAAAACAAAGGTCACAACGGTTATGACTGGGTGGTCATAATGGTTATGACCTTTACTACAAAATGGTAAAAAATGAAAAAAAAAAAAAAATGGTCACAACGGTTATGACCGGGTAGTCATAATGGTTATGACCTTTACTAAAAAATGGTCAAAAATTAATTTTAAAAAATAAAAAAAAAACCGGTCATAATGGTTATAATCGGATGGTCATAATGGTTATGATCTTTACTAAAAAATGGTAGTCAAAAATTAAAATAAAAAAAATGGTCACAACGGTTATGACCGGGTGGTCATAATGGTTATGACCTTTACTAAAAAATGATCAAAAATTAATTTTAAAAAAAACTGGTCATAACGGTTATGACCGGGTGGTCATAATGGTTATGATCGGGTGGTCATAATGGTTATGATCTTTACTAAAAAAGGTAAAAAAAAAAAAAAAAACTGATCATAACGGTTATGACCGGGTGGTCATAATGGTTATAACCTTTACTTAAAAAATAGTAAAAAATGTTAGATTACAAAAAAAAAAAAAATGGTCACAACGGTTATGACTGGGTGGTCATAATGGTTATGACCTTTACTAAAAAATGGTAAAAAAAAAAAAAATGGTCACAACGGTTATGACCGGGTAGTCATAATGGTTATGACCTTTACTAAAAACTGGTCAAAAATTAATTTTAAAAATAAAAAAAACCGGTCATAATGGTTATGACCAGATGGTCATAATGGTTATGACCTTTACTAAAAATTGTGGTCAAAAATTAAAATAAAAAAAATGGTCACAACGGTTATGACCGGGTGGTCATAATGGTTATGACCTTTACTAAAAAATGATCAAAAATTAATTTAAAAAAAAAACCGGTCATAACGGTTATGACCGGTTGGTCATAATGGTTATGATCTTTACTAAAAAAAGGTAAAAAAAAAAAAAAAACTGATCATAACGGTTATGACCGGGTGGTCATAATGGTTATAACATTTACTTAAAAAATAGTAAAAAATGTTAGATAAAAAAAAAACTTTCGATGGAAGTTTCTCTCTTTACATGGAAGTTTATCTCTATTATATGAAGATTTGGGTTTCAAAATGGGTGGGGGGCTAGGCGGAAAAGTGAAAAAAGAAATAAGTTTCCGGTGGATGGTAAGTTTCTCTCTCTAGATTTCAGTTTTTTCTCTCTAAAACACTGTAGATGTTGGTTTGAAAAACTTTCTTGGGCCATGCGAGGGAGAGGGGTATTTGAGCTTGTAGGAGATGAGGGTAAACCCATAATTTGATATACATTAAATGCTACTGGGTCCCACTTTAAGTGCTAATAATGAAGGGAAAAAAAAGTGATGCTATTTTTAATATTATTTATTCCACAAGTGCTAAAAGTGAAATTAACCCTTAAACTATTTGCTTTGTGTCACTTGGGCAGAAATGTTGTTTTGCATAAAAAGGAACGTGAAATCAAAGCACTAAATAAGCGATAACAGCATCGTCATCTTTCATTCATATA
This sequence comes from Ficus hispida, assembly GCA_025413025.1. Lineage (NCBI taxonomy): Eukaryota > Viridiplantae > Streptophyta > Magnoliopsida > Rosales > Moraceae > Ficus > Ficus hispida. Next base: position 22,140,320 of record CM046365.1, read on the forward strand.
TATATATATATATATTTATATATATGTGTGTGTGTGTGCATTATATATGCGATCATTAATAATAATGCGAATACTTAATGAGCCCTATGAGAAGGATTACTATATATTCGGGCGGTTTTTCATACTTTTTCACTTTGCTAATGATCAGATTTAATTAACATTTAGCAACACACATATATTATATACATATGATAAAAATATTCCATGATAAAAAGCTTATTCATAAGGAATTAAAATCTCATTTTCTTGAGACTCCTATAATTAACCATTTCATAATTAACATATTAACACCCACAAAACTTTCTTTTTTTTTTTAAATTGAGGGTGGGAGAATTCGAACTCTACACTTTTAGATAAAATCAAATGTGATATTACCCTCGAGTTATGTCTGTAACCATAAAACCCACAAAACTTTGCAAATAAAAATTGGAGGCGGAAGACGATCGCGATGAGTTGACCTAACTACTTATTCGATCTAGAATTACATTACCGATCGTCACGCCCTTAAAATTATGTGACTCCAAAATATTAGTTTTCTAAAATATTCCAGGATCACATTCATATTACATACCATGTATGTTTAACGTGACATGTATATATGTCTAATCATGCAGATAACTCCGCTATTTATAATTTCTATGCAGATCAAATACTTGTAGATAGTGGTCTTATTGACCCATGAACTGTAAGACAGGCTTATATATATATATATATATATATATATATATATACTAATTGCTGCGCTGTGACTGCATGTCGGTCCTACACAACAGATGTTGTGAGTGGACGCACTCAATTCCCTCTTTAATTTAATCTAATCTCCCCCCACAACACTTCATTTCTTTTTCTTTTTCTTTCTTTTTTGCAAACTGCCACTTTAATTAACTAAAAGTAAGTTGGTAACTGAAACAACATAGACGTGACATTTTGTGGGCACGAACCAAAACTGACATTGGATTCCATTTCCATCCCACACCAATTTCCAAACCAATTTACAGCAAACAAATTAATAGCACTGCCGATGAATGAAGCCAAGCCAACAAATGATATCATATCATATACAAATAAAGGTTAATAATGAAGGTTCTTGTGCATCGTAGAATATTTTTATGGTCTGTGTGTTAAAATCATGTTAAGATTGGATGAATAATATAAAATTTAACAAAATCTCAAAAGGATTTCGTAGGTGAAAAATACAAAATACCAACAATTAACACTATTTTGCTATAACGACCTACGTACTAATAAAAAATTATGCAACAACGCGATAATGGAGAGTTTTCTTTTTTTTTTTGTAGAATATATGTTTATATGTTTTTTGCTGCAGTAATTCAGACAGAACATGAGATTGAAGATTCTCCGGTTTGCAGTGATCTGATGAGCGTAATGGATGGGAAAATCATAACGCAGGATATCTGAGTCAAGGGAATAGGGATAAAAGGACAAAGTTGTATTGGATTCTCAGCCCTTTGGGGGACCTTTTCTTTTATGCAAACGAATAATTCTAATTAGGACAGCTTGGGACACGCTGGCTTAGCCTCATCTCGTCTTTTCATGGTGTATAAATTAAAAACCTTGTTTTTTTCATTAAAAAAAAAAAAAAAAACGGTTTTCCTGAGAAAAAACTGGGACCAAATGCACTTTTACTAACTTCCAGTTTGATTCATTCTTTTCATATAAAGGAAAGCTTGTTGCAGGTAAATTTTCTAGAACAATACTCTTCCTTTTTTTTTTTCTTTTTCTTTTTTTTCATTGTAATGTTTTAAGTATGCACGTTAGGAATCCTAATGTTAGAATTTTGATGGCACAAAATAGACAAAACTTAATAGTTTATAATAGGAACTAAACTTTTAGTTTACTGATAAACACTATTTTTTAATTGTTGAATTAATTTTTTAATAATTTTAAGTTATGATTAGAAGCAATTCCGCATGACACATTGTAAATTCTTAATATGATTAATACTTGTAATTAAAATTTTAAAAAAATTAATCTAATAATTAAAACAATAATATTTACAAAGGACAAGACAACAATTACAATATAATAGCACAAGGTCAATTGCGTCATTTTAAAAAACAAACCCAACTACAAATGTATGCGAACAGTTTTGTCATTAGATACCTCGGATATAGCAGATCACAAGCTTCCAAATATATATATATATATATATATAGATATTTTTTTTTCTTTTCCAAAAAAAAAAAAAAAACGAAGAAAAAGAAAAAAGGGGAAGGGGTCAAAAAAACGAAACGAGAAAAGAACAGGACCGTAAACTTTCAAGGTCAAAGGGGGCATCTTGTCTGGAGGGCCCGGTGATCGCCCAAACCATCCCAAGTTGTAGTCAATGAAAACACAGGGACGCCACTGTAAATACAGCTATTTCCAGGGACAAACCAATGGTAAATTTAGTAATTCTCGAGGATATCAGTAACAAAACTTGCAAAGTCCATCTTCCCCCAACCCACACTGTCAGAATCTACCATTTTCCCAAGAAATTGAAGTAACCCAAAAGAACAAAAATGAAATTAAAAGCCAACAATTCTATACAAACTTAACCAAGAATCAAGAAATCTCTAATTGAACCAAAAAATAATAAACTTATTCTAAAACGCCTTACTAAATGCAGCTAAGCTAAGCTTGGACTGGACCTGGAGTCAGCTGGGCCGATTTCGGCTGGCTGTAGGTCGGCGCTGGCCCGACAATTACCTCTGGCGGCGGCGGAGATGGCGGCGGCTGGCTGGGGTCAGAGTCGGGCGGCGGCGGAGCGGGGTTGGAGATGGGCGGAGGTGGGCCTGGGCTTGGGTTTTGGTTTGAGTCGGGCGGAGGCGGAGTTGGATTTGGGTTGGGTGGGCTGAGAACAGAGGCTGGTGGGCTGGGTTGGGACGAGCTCGGATCAGGGCTTGCTGGGCTTGATTGGCTGTAACTGGGATTCGGAGTCGGATTGGGGAAAACGACCGGCGGAGATTGGCAGGAGTCGCCGGAGCACTTGTGGGACTTCTGGAGACCATGGCGCAGAAGCCCGAATCCCAAGACAAGCCCAAGAACCACCAGCACTGTGACTATGAAGATGAAGATCTTTGTTGCTTTGCCCACATAACACATTTTTCTTTTTTAAGAAATCTCTGTTTCAGTTCTATCTGGGGTCTGAAAATTCTGAATCTGAAAGAAAATGTGGTTTTTTTTTTTTTTTACTGGTTTAGCAGAGATGAGAGTGGATGGGTTCTCTCTCGTCTTTTTCTCATGTTGAAGAAGAAGAAGATGATGAAGATGAAGAAAGTGAAACAGAGAAGTGCATCCCTTGGGAAGAGAGTAGGTTTTATTTTTTTTGGAATTTAATGGGTCAGACGGTCAGTAAGAAACGGTGAAAGGAGGAAAGGGTGGGCACGTGAAGGCCATAAAAGGAGAGAATTGTAAAGAGTAGATGAGCACTGGGAGTGCCAAGTGCCCAGCGTACTTTCACTACTTTCTATTACTGACCAGGTATAGCTGCAGAGTCAATTAAAAATGCCCTCACCTTTCGTCACAATTCACCATCATCCACCTCCACCGCGAGACTTTGACTCTATCTTTCGGAAAAATCAACTTTCATTTGGATCCATTTATATTTTAATATATGTTTGGTTATGTAATTATTTCAATGTAAATATTTAAATATTTTATTATTTTATAATTGTTCAACTCAAATATAAATATTAAATTTTTACTTTTTTTTAATTGGTGACCATATTTTTTTTATATTATTTAAATATTATCTTTAATAAAATTATCCAAACACATATTTTATTTAAATATAAAATTTAAGTTTCACTTTTAAATGTAAACGCTCAAGTTAAATGCTCATTCAAATACCATATGACACTTGACTTGAAGCGAATGCTAACTTTCATGAGGCTTGACTATTGAAGCAAATGTGACACTTCAAACTGACTTTTTTTTAATGGGGCTGTGGACACATATTTTCATTAATTAAAAAAAAAATCTTTCTAAGTTTCAAATTTGTGATCTAAAACTTTGAATCTTCTTCCTATCAAGGTGATAGAGTCAAAAGATTTCTCAATAGAGGCATTATGTAAACAATTTATTTATTTTTTTGATACATATGTAAACAAATTATATTGAGTATATACATATTTATATATTTTAACAATTGAGTAAGAACATTATTTGAATATTCCTTATAAAATGAAGGCAAAACAACATATTTCTAATTTTGTGTAGGGGCTTTAACACGAATTTCTTGTAAAATAGGGAAGAATTCAAATTTTTTAAAACTTTAAAAAACAGAATTCGATATTACAAAAATTTCCATAAACAAATGCAATGCTCAACATTCTCTTTTTAGAAATTCAATAAAACGTTCTTTATATGCGTTCATATTCTTCTCATCCCGACTTCACGTTTAATAACGTTCCACTGCCGAAGTCAACATTCAAGTTTTGCATAAAAAATGTTAAATTGTCTCTTCTCTCTCTGCATTGGTCCCTAATTGCGTAGTACCTTGCATTTAGATCTTATGCCTTTTTGGTCACATTTTAGTCTTCAACTTAACTATTTTCTTGCATATTATTTTCCCATTTTTCCATCCAACTTCACCATTTGTTCATCATGGAAGAGGGGCTTCTTTTCGGTAAATTAATAGTTCATTTATGCTAGTTCTCAAAAATAGCCTCAATAATAAACAATTGAGCAATTATTTTAAGCATTTCCTATTTTTATGTAAAACAAATTTACCTATTTAAAAATTTAAATGAAATGAATTCTAAAAATATAAAATATAACTCCTGCCCCACCAAAATAATAATAATAATAATAACTCAATAATTATTAGTCAATACGATTATCTTGTGCATTCACTATATAGATTAAAAAAAACGTTAAAATGATATTTAAATACCAATTGAGTTTATTTACTTAAAAAGTATTCAAGAGGCTACTTTTGACATTTAAAAAATTTTAATCAGTCAGAGCCATATATTTTTTTGGTGAATAATGAAAGGATCTGAAGATAATTTTACTATTTCCAGAGTCATATATTTTAACTCTTTTGGAAAATCTCTGGGAATAATTTTTCCATCATCAAGAACTTGAAGGAAATGTAATATTAGCTAAAACTAAAAATAAAAAAATAAAAAAAAAGAGAGAGTACTTTTTAGATTTTCTCTTTATTTAATTTTTGATGTATTAAATAGTTGGGCTACTGGGGTTGAGTATTCAAAAAATAATAATAATCATCATAATCATAATCATGACTTAACGATAATTTTATCATCGACTTCATAAAAAAGAACAAAAATTGAATTTCCTATTTTAAATTTAAATAAATAAATAATTAGAGGAGCATTGATAGAGGGATATATAGTAT
>CM046365.1:22145784-22198969 GCA_025413025.1 Ficus hispida
AAGAGCACGGGCCAAGAAATTCCAAAATGCATTAAATGGGCTGATTAGAGGGCTTTTGGCTCAAGCATGCACGTGGAGGCCTATTGAGGAAGATGAAAACGTTGACCAGCCTTTTACAAGCTTGATTCAAGTTCTAGAAGATTCTGGAGCTTAATTTCAACCAGCAAAATTGGCAAGTTTAGGAGTTCTGAATTTGTAAGGCCCACGTGAAAAAAGGCATTACTTTCCTTTTGATCTTTTCTATTTTAGGCAAGTAATCAGCCACTTAAAGAGCTGATTGTAATTTTTAGGCAAGTACGAATATTTCCAGATTTTAGCCAAAATTAAGTTAGTTATTTTAGGAACTTTCTTTGTAATGTTCAGCTTATTTATAGGCGTCTATAAGGTAATAAACAGTCAGACTATTATTCAGAAAATTGTGAGACTTCATTCTCTTTGGTTCTTTGATGAACTATTCGAACTTATCGGAATTCTCCGTGGCGTTCACCTTCGACTTATCAAACGGAATTCCACCACCGTTTGTGGCGTCTACGACAATACCAAGGTTCTTGTTTGTGGGTTGGCATTGGGTTGCGGTCTTCTATACCAAGATTCGTGTCACGATTCAAGCAACGGGTCGAGGTTTCCCCATCCAAATCTGATTGTAGAACGTTCTTGGGTTCCTTTTTGTTGTCGGGTCTCGTCACAAGTTGGTGTGGTTCGCATCATTTGGTATCAGAGTCAGGTTCTAGGTCAGGTTTATCTATCCTTTAAATTTAAAATTTTCTTTTTCGAATCCTAGTTCATATATGTTTCTGATTGTTCAAAAAAAAAAACGTCAAAAAAAAAAAAAACATAAATCAGAAATCATAAAAGGAGTCTGTTTAAAAAAAAAAAGGGGTGTTTCCTGTTCGTTTGTAATTTCTATTTCCTGTTCCTCATATATAAAAAAAAAGAAGGATTGCCAAAAAAAAATTTGTTGTTCCTGTTCGTTTGTAATTTCAGTTTCCTATTCCTCGGATTTTCAAAAAAAAAAAAATTGCTAATTTGTGCTTTCAGAAACCTAATTGGCCGTATCCCTTGTATTATACCCTTTGAACCAGAATTACCTTGATGAGTTATTGGTGAATTGTTACTGGAAAATTTTGAGTATTGTTTGTTTAGTTTCAAAAGAACTGAAAGATAATTGTCGAGTGGAAAAAGGCAAGAGTGATGAGCACATTAGAGGGTGAAAAGCCGAATATTTTGTTGAGTGAAAACACGAGTGTAGAGTGATTCACATTCTTGAGTGTAAACACGTAAGGGAGAGAATTGTGAGGTCCTTTCTGTTTTAACCTTGTTTTACAGCAATTGTGTCTCACAAAAGCATTGCTGAAGGTGCCACTACAGTGACAGATCCAAAATTGTTTATGAAGGCCATGATGGGTGAGATGAGGCATGTGATGAGGATAGAAATGGAGCAGGTTCACGAATGGGTAGATCGGATGGAGAATACACGTGAGCAGCAGCCACAACACGCCCCTAATGTCCATAGGAGGGAAAAAGTTCAACCAGGTCATGTTGCGGATGACTTTGAGGAGCTCAATGAGGGGAGTTTTGAGGAAGAGGATGATAGACACTCGGTGGGCAGCGTTAGGAGGTTTGGACGAGTTATAAGAGATAGGAATAGGGAGGATAATAATTTGGGTAGCATTAAGATGAAGGTGCCTTCGTTTCACGGCAAGAATGATCCCGAGGCTTATCTAGACTGGGAAAAGAAGATGGAGCTAGTTTTTGATTGCCACAACTACTCCGAGATGAAGAAGGTAAAACTCGCAGCCATTGAGTTTTCTGACTATGCTATTGTTTGGTGGGATCAATTGGTGTTAAACAGGAGGCGAAATAGAGAAAGACCAGTGGAAACTTGGGAGGAGATGAAAACGGTAATGAGGAGGCGTTTTGTTCCAAGTCACTATTACCGGGATTTGTACAAGAAGCTGCAAAGACTCACACAAGGCAATCGGAGTGTCGAAGATTATTACCAAGAGATGGAGGTAGCAATGATCCGAGCAAATGTAGAGGAGGATCGAAAAGCCGCCATGGCCAGGTTTTTGGCAGGTTTGAATCAAGAAATCGCCAATCAGGTGGAGTTGCAACATTATGTGGAGTTGGAGGAGATGGTACACATGGCCATTAAAGTTGAGAAGCAACTCAAGAGGAGGGGTACACGGCCAGGCCGTTATGCGGAACAAACTCCTTGGAAGCCGACTTATCCGAGGAAGGAAGAGAAAGCCAGGGACAAGGCTGAGACTAAACCTTCTTCCTCAGCTTTCAATTCACAAGGTAAAAATGACTCTTCTTTCACTCGCAATCGTGACATTAAGTGTTTCAAATGTCAAGGCAGGGGTCACATATCGAGTCAATGTCCGAATAAGAGAGTCATGGTATTGCAAGACAATGGTGAAATTGTGACCGACAATGAAGACTCCGACACCGACGACATGCCACCATTGGAGGACGTTTCCGAGGAGGAGTATTCAGCCCCTGAGGCATTAACATTGGTGGCAAGGAGAGCATTGAGCTTGCAAGCAAAAGAAGTCGAAGAACTGCAACGGAAAAACATCTTTCACACCAGGTGCTACGTCAAAGATAAGGTATGTAGTGTGGTTATTGATGGTGGCAGTTGCACTAATGTTTCAAGCATAACAATGGCGGAAAAATTGGGCCTGCCAACATTGAAGCACCCACGGCCTTACAAGCTGCAATGGTTAAATGATAGTGGTGAGATAAGGGTGAACAAGCAGGTGTTAGTTGTGTTTTGAATCGGAAAATACGAAGATGAAGTGTTGTGTGATGTAGTGCCGATGCAAGCAGGACACTTATTACTAGGGTGACCATGGCAGTTTGATAGGCATGTGAAGCATGACGGTTTTACAAACAAATACTCCTTTGTACTTAATCAACGACCAATCACTCTTGTACCATTGACACTGCAACAAGTATTTGAGGATCAAGTGAGATTGCAGAAAGAGAGCGATCAAAAGAACGAGAGTGAACAAAAGAAAACGAGTGTAAAAGAACAAGAGGCAAAAGAAAAAAAGAGAGAAAAGGCAATTGTAGATTCAGTCAACGAGAGAAAAACAGAGAGAAAGCAAAAGAGTTTTTTCGTAAAAGCCAAAGAAATCAAGCAAGCGATGTTTTCAAAACAGCCGATGATTATACTCTTGTACAAAGAGGCATTTTTAAACACTAACGAACTTGACCCTACTTTTCCTAGTTCTGTTGTTTCTATGTTGCAGGAATTTGAGGATGTCTTTCCCGAAGAGGTGCCCCATGGGTTGTCTCCAATTTGAGGAATAGAGCATCAAATTGACTTTGTACCCGGTGCTTCCATCCCAAACCGACCGGCTTATAGGAGCAATCCAGAGGAGACGAAGGAGCTCCAAAGGCAGGTTAGTGAATTGTTGAAAAAAGGGTATGTTCGAGAAAGCATGAGTCCATGTGCAGTTCCAGTCTTACTTGTACCTAAGAAGGATGGGACGTGGAGAATGTGCATTGATTGTCGAGCTGTCAACAATATAACGGTAAAGTATCGTCATCCTATTCCTCGCCTAGATGATATGTTAGATGAATTGGATGGATCTTGTGTGTTTTCTAAGATTGATTTGAAGAGTGGTTATCATCAGATTAGAATGAAGGAAGGTGATGAATGGAAAACTGCCTTTAAAACAAAATATGGTTTGTATGAATGGTTAGTTATGCCTTTTGGTTTGACTAATGCTCCGAGCACTTTTATGAGACTAATGAATCATGTTTTGCGTTCATTTCTTGGCAGATTTGTTGTCGTCTACTTTGATGATATACTCATTTACAGCAAAAACTTGGACGATCATGTTGTACATTTGAAATCTGTTTTAGATGTGCTTAGAAAAGAAAAGTTGTTTGCCAATTTGAAGAAGTGTACCTTTTGCATCGATAAACTTGTGTTTTTAGGATTTGTTGTGAGCACACAGGGTATACAGGTTGACGAGGACAAGGTACGTGCAATCCAAGAATGGCCGACTCCCACAAACGTAGGTGATGTGCGAAGTTATCAAGAAAAACGTTGGTTTCAAGTGGGGGGACGAATAAGAGAAGGCGTTTCAATTGCTCAAGCAAAAGCTAACCAACGCCCATTTACTGTCTTTGCCGAACTTTAATAAAACGTTTGAAATTCAATGTGATGCTTCAGGTATTGGTATAGGTGCAGTTTTAATGCAGGAGGGGCGACCAATTGCTTACTTTAGTGAGAAACTAAGTGGGGCAGCCTTAAACTACCCGACTTATGACAAGGAGTTGTATATATTGGTTAGGGCTTTGGAGATATGGCAGCACTACCTATGGCCTAAGGAATTCGTGATTCACACCGATCATGAGTCCTTGAAACACTTGAAGGGCCAACACAAGCTAAACAAAAGGCATGCTCGTTGGGTGGAGTTCATTGAGACGTCTCCATACGTCATCCAGTATAAGTAAGGAAAGGAGAATGTAGTTGCTGATGCACTTTCTCGTAGGTATGCCTTGCTATCTATGCTTGATGCAAAATTGCTTGGTTTTGAGCACATTAAAAATTTATACATCGATGACTGTGAATTTTGTGAAGAATACCAGGCTTGTGAGAAAAACGCTTGTGGTAAGTTCTTTAGGCATGATGGATTCCTGTTTCAAGAGAATAAGTTATGCATACCTAATTGTTCTTTGAGGGAATTGTTAGTGCAGGAATCACATGGTGGAGGATTGATGGGGCATTTTGGAGTCACAAAGACTTTAGTGTTTTACAGGAACACTTCTTTTGGCCGCGTATGAAACGAGATGTTGAGAAAGTTTGCGGATGATGTATCACTTGTAGGCAAGCTAAGTCCCGAGCACAGCCCCACGGTCTGTATATACCTTTTCCTATTCCTATTGAACCTTGGGTTGATATTTCAATGGATTTTGTGTTAGGGTTGCCTAGGACTAAACGTGGGAAAGATTCCATTTTTGTTGTTGTAGATAGATTTTCAAAGATGGCACACTTTATTCCATGTCACAAAACTGATGATGCTTCACATGTGGCCGATTTGTTCTTTAGGGAGATTGTGAGATTACATGGCATGCCTAGAACAACCGTTTCGGATAGAGATGCAAAGTTCTTGAGTTACTTTTGGAAGACTTTGTGGTGTAAGTTAGGTACTAAGCTTTTGTTTTCTACAACGTGTCACCCACAAACTGATGGACAAACCGAAGTAGTAAACAGGACTTTGTCTACACTGTTGAGAGCAATCGTTAAAAAGAACATCAAAACATGGGAAGAGTGTTTACCACATGTTGAGTTTGCTTATAATAGATCTGTTCATTCTGCTACTAAATTTTCACCTTTTGAAATTGTTTATGGTTTTAATCCTTGAACCCCATTGGATTTATCTCCATTACCTATTTCTGAGCGCATTAATTTGGATCGAAAGAAAAAGGCGGAATTTGTTAAGCAGATACATGAGAAGGCAAGGCTCAACATTGAGCGAAGAACGGAGCAATATGCAAAACAAGCCAATAAGGGGCGTCACAAACTGATTTTTGAACCTGGAGATTGGGTTTGGTTGCATATGCGAAAGGAGCGGTTCCCGACACAAAGGAAATCCAAACTACAATCTAGAGGGGATGGACCTTTCCAAGTCTTGGAACGGATCAATGACAATGCATACAAGCTGGATTTACCTGGCGAGTATAATGTAAGTGCTACCTTCAATGTTTCTGATTTGAGTCCTTTTGATGTAGATGATGGACTTGATTTGCGGACAAATCCTTTTCAAGAGGAGGGGAATGATGAGGACATGGCTAGCACAAGAGAATGGAATGTGGATCCTATTCGGGTTCCTATTGGACTGGTCACAAGAGCACGGGCCAAGAAATTCCAAAATGCATTAAATGGGCTGATTAGAGGGCTTTTGGCTCAAGCATGCACGTGGAGGCCTATTGAGGAAGATGAAAACGTTGACCAGCCTTTTACAAGCTTGATTCAAGTTCTAGAAGATTCTGGAGCTTAATTTCAACCAGCAAAATTGGCAAGTTTAGGAGTTCTGAATTTGTAAGGCCCACGTGAAAAAGGGCATTACTTTCCTTTTGATCTTTTTTATTTTAGGCAAGTAATCAGCCACTTAAAGAGCTGATTGTAATTTTTAGGCAAGTACGAATATTTCCAGATTTTAGCCAAAATTAAGTTAGTTATTTTAGGAACTTTCTTTGTAATGTTTAGCCTATTTATAGGCATCTATGAGGTAATAAAACAGACAGACTATTATTCAGAAAATTGTGAGACTTCATTCTCTTTGGTTCTTTGACAAACTATTCGAACTTATTGGAATTCTCCGTGACGTTCACCTTCGACTTATCAAACGGAATTCCACCACCGTTTGTGGCGTCTACGACAATACCAAGTTTCTTGTTTGTGGGTTGGCATTGGGTTGCGGTCTTCTATACCAAGGTTCGTGTCACGATTCAAGCAACGGGTCGAGGTTTCCCCATCCAAATCTGATTGTAGAACGTTCTTGGGTTCCTTTTTGTTGTCGGGTCTCGTCACAAGTTGGCGTGGTTCGCATCAGAAGCGAACAAAGCTTTTCTGGGCTGCAAATTAGTGTTGACAATTAAAGTATGTCTCCTAGAGTCAAAAAATAAAATATGATTAGTACTTACCATTTTCCAATCAATGTTGAACGAATGCTTTACGTTTCATCACCAAAACAGGTCTCAGGAATCCACTGGTGGTACAAAGTGCCGAATCATGCTGCAGAGCTTACTGCAGGATACTACAACTTGGATGATAGAGACGGCTATAGACCAATAGCAAGGATGCTTTCAAGGCATCATTCCATCTTCAATTTCACGTGTTTGGAAATGAGGAATTCTGAACAAAGTGCAAATGCAAAAAGCGGGCCTCAGGAACTTGTGCAGCAGGTAAAAGCTATAAATTTTACTTCCGATGAGCCAAACAGGATTTTCTAGCTCCCTAGACTTCCTGACTAAGAATTCAGTCTGCGTCATCTATTTAATTGTTATGCATGTATCCCCCATAAACTTCTCAAAATGCTGAATTATTTGAGAACTGCAGAAAACTCAAAATTTGGTTCCAATTAAACTACTTAATCAAAGATACAATAAAAATATTTTCACATAGTTGTGCAGGCTTTAAGTGGAGGCTGGCGAGAGAACATCGAAGTTGCAGGGGAGAATGCTCTTCTAAGGTATGATAGCTATGCCTATGACCAAATCCTTTTAAATGCTAGGCCAAATGGTGTTAACAAAGAGGGGCCACCAAAACTGAGGATGTATGGGGGTGACTTACCTTCGTCTATCAGTCGATCTCCTACAAAATGCAAACTTCAATTTATTCAAGATATTTGTGAAGAAGATGCATGCTGATCACGTAAGCAACCTTCACCCGTGTGCATGTCGGAATATACACTTTCATAGTTAACCGATCAGATTTCAATTTCCCCTCTCACCCCCCAATCTCACTATTCGGCAGGATTTTTGTCCAGACCCAGAAAAGTACAACCACCATATTGTTCCATTGCCACCTTCAAAACCAAAGATTCCCATAGAAGATCTTCTCGAAGCAACCAAACCAATAAAGCCGTTCCCTTGGGATAAAGCAACAGCTATGAGTGTCAATTTTGGAGGCAGAATTTTTAATTTCATTAGCAGGTTCTTTTGGTTCAGATGAAAGCAAAGCCAAATGATAAAATAAGTGATTACAAAGAACCAAATAACGTGGATGGATCTGCAACGAAAAAATTTGCCATAGCATGGGAATCTGGTTTCTATATTTAATGTACACTTGTTATTTGATGGTAATCACCATAAGCTTAGAAATTATGTTTGTAACTGTGTGGATATCAACACATATTCAAAAAATTCGACGTTCTTTCTAAAAAACATTGGTATGTGAAGAAGTTGAACTTCAACATGGAAATCCAAGTTTGGAAGACCGCTATCCGGCCATAATCTTCCATTAAAATTGTAATAATAACTTGATCAGGCTTTACCCCTTTCAAAACCATTCAACAAATGACTTTTAATCTCTCAAGAAAAATCACCACTCCGCTCATAACCTGATATAAATACATACAACATGACACTGGAAAATTTTCACTTTCAAATAAGAGCATTTCATCAGCCAATTATTATAAATCTTTTATATATTTCTCCAGAAACCAATGAATTCCTAAACCCTCTATCCCAGTTCAAAAACTGCTAAAGGCCACTTTAGTCTTGTTTGTCATAACATTATGAAAAATGCTAGAGAACTTTTGAATAACAATAAATATGACATGTGAGCTGTCTTGTCATTGTTTTGTTAGCATCTATAATTAAAACTACCGACGAAAAGACACCATCAAAGTTGAGATTATAATCGGTGTCTCTAGTGGTACTCTTACATTATTCAACGTTGTCCCAAAATAATTGCGTTTAAAGAAGTCACGTCTCTGTGAAGCATTTTGTCAAACAGTTTGCCGCAACTGACTCTTGCTCATCACCAATAACTACCCCACCGCGAGCCCACGAAAAAAGAAATGGGCAAAAAATTATCCACATTTCGCTCCTAAAACGAAGAATTTTTACGGTAAAAGAGTAACACAAAGGGTCTAAATGAATGAAGTTTTCGACAAAAAAGAGCATGGAAGTCTTACCTGAAGAGTGAAGTCTGAACCTCCGCCATCTGACTGTAAACAAGCCGACGACAATGTGAATTTGAAGACGACAAAAAAGACGACATAGAGGATGATAAAAAGAGAAAACAATTAAGGCAAAAAAGAATGAAAGAAAGAAACGAAAATGGAGATGCTAAGCTACGACAATGTGAATTTGGGTATCGATCCCCGTACCTCTCGCATGCTAAGCGAGCGCTCTTCCATCTGAGCTACATCCCCAATTGCTCCCTTATGTAGGCAAAATTTATTTCTTGTAAAGTTACATATTCACAGAGGATAACAAACGACAACGATTTCAAACACGAAATTAATAGAGAAAACGACAACAAACTAAAAACAATAAAACGTTTCAAACGACGAAAAATTAGATAAAACGACAAAGTATAAGACATTAATACCTGGGAGTGGGAATATTCTAATTATTTTTATTTTCTTGGGGAACTATGTTAAAATTGAGATATGAAGAAGATTGAGATTTGCTACCACATATATTGGAAGTTTCCTCTTATGGTTGATTGGATTCAATTTGTTAGTATTTATCATTTGTGTTGATTGTTGACTAATTACCCGACTTATCTCTTGTGATCTTCCTTTATATGGAGCTTTTTGTCTATGCTCCTTATTAGTGATTTTCCTTTTTCTGATCTCAGAGGAGTAGACACATCACTAAACCTCGTTAAATCTTTGTCTTCTTTTTCTATTTTATTCTATATTTTTTACAAACTACAATTACTTTTTCATGATCACTGTTTTCTTTAAAAAAAAAAAAAAAAAAAAAAAAAAAGAGACGAGGATGATCGATATTCATATATATATGTTTTTTTTTCGCCCCGGTGAATGACTTCACAAAACTAATAAAAATGTTCATTTTTACTGTCGGGTTCTACTTCTTAATAAGAAGCATGTTATTTCAATTCCTTCGGATATGCTAATATAATGTACATGCATACGTGATTTTAGACGCTTCTCTTAAACTTGAAACCATAACTCAAATTCATAACAACTAACAAATAAACTAAACGATTGATTGAACCAATGATACTGATTATGAAGATTGAATGTTATTCATCTAAGCAATGACTGTTAAAGAAATAATTTATATATATATATATATTAAGCCTAATTTTGGATAATTCAATTGATCATAGATGCCAAAAAGATATTGGAACGCTATAATGTAATTAACTCTAAAATATAAAGTTAGTTGTAGGTAACCAAAAACCATATTTACCTAAAAACCAACAACAATAACGCATTATAGATATATACATATATACATATATTTTAAAGAACCTTCACTGAAAAAAAAAAAAAAAAACCCCCTTAATAAGAACGCTAATAAGAACGCAAGCGTAAATAAAACGTCAACAATTAAAAGCAACAGTTAATTGTAATTGTTAATTAATTCCGCTTACAAAAATAAAGTTGTAATTCCAATAGAGGACCTCCTCCAACCAAAAAGGAAACTCTTTATTTTTAAGTACATATTAATTTGCTGCAAAATCTCTAAGTTAAAAAGGAATGGAAGAGAAAAATGAGTAACGAGAAAGGAAAATAAGAAAGAGATTTCCTTATTCCTACAGAAATTAGAAAAGAAAAAGAAAGAATATTTAGGGGCAAAAAAGTAAAAAAATCAAAAACAATTATGGGTGTCCCACATTTTTCTCCTCACTTCCCTAATACGCGTGATGCGTCATTCTCATTCTCTCTCTATGTATAGCAAGAACCATCTGAACGAACAATAAAAATCCCAACAAAATAAACAAAATCAATTTTCTTTCTTTTCTTTTTATAATTCCAAAAATAGTATGAATAATCTTTGATGTTAGTTTTGATGTTAGCTCCATCTGGATTAGAGCTATTTGCAGGAGTACTTGTTTTCTAATCTCTGTTAATTATCATTAATATTTACCCAATAATTATACTCTTGTCACCTTGGTAATTAGTTTCAACTTCCATTAAGTATTAGACCTGTGCATGGCATTGGCATGTTTATATTTGCATTCAAATTCATGGGTTTTGCGTGAAGTTGATGAATTTTAGGTGGGTTGTTGACAGACGTTGAAATATATATACACACACAAGGCAAAGATGGTTGTTCTGAGAAATTCGATGAAATGAGAAGGAAAATACATGGAAGAAGTCGCAATGTATGGAAAAGCAATGGTATTGAGAAGAGTCGTTTATGCGGTTGTTTTTGTCGTTTTGATTTGGGCCTCGGCAATTAAGGTCTCGCAAGGAAACAGAAGGATTCTTGAAACGATTTTCAGAAGCGGAGATGGTTTGGTCCCGCAGGAAATTGACGAAAATATGGTATGTTAATCCGTCATTCTTAATCCTTATCGTCAACATTTATTATGCATATTTTATGTGATTATGACGGGATTAGGACCTTAAATATTGCATATATTTGTACCCATTTGCGGATTTCTCAATTAAAAACGGTAGCTTGGGAATCAAGTAATTTATTTCTGCTTCTACTTGGTTTCTTTCTGTTGAAATATATGTCAGATTTTGGCCAGTTGCTTATTTGAAATTATCCTTGTTTCTAAAATTATCCAAGATCAAAGACATATAATAAAGAGAAGAAACAAATCTATGGTGAAGCTCAATATCACATAAGCATTTGAGGAATTAAAACAATGGAAGACATTAATAGATTTTGTAGCAGAAGTTGCTTTGTACACATCGTATTCTGGTGAAAACAACAAACGCTTTAGTCAATATGGTGATTTTGGTTAATTAATTTGTTTTAATTATACTTTTTTTTTTTTCTATGTATTCCTTTCCAAATCCTGCTAGTGTCCGCAAAACTTACTAATGACAGTTATGATCTCATTAGCTTCCCACCCCCCCCCCCCCCCCCCCCCCCCCCCCAAAAAAAAATGGTGATTTGAGTGATATGTCATTTGGGATCGTAAAGCAAACATGAAAGACACGACTAAAATTTTACTCTGTTGCAATATTAGAGTCATGTATTCAGTTTTTCAGAATGCTTTCGTGCGTTTGAACTTGGTATCTCAATTGCAGGCAGTGCTTGCATGGATTCACTGCAGGAGAATGATAGATGAGAAATATGCAGTGAAAATTTTTTACTTGTACATCTCACAAAAAGAAGCAAGGAGTGACTCCGAGTCGGCACTATTAACTGCAAGACGGATACACAACGCAATCAAAATTCTGCCTCCAAGCACGAAACAAAAGATTTTCAATTGCTTGAGAAAGAAAAATATTCTATTTCATGGTTCTAATAGAGAGAGTAGCTGCAGGTGGTACATGGGGTGTATTGAGCTCCTCTTTGGTTGGTCAAGTAATCCTGGGAGATCATTGGCAACCACGGCGGTTCTGTCAACAACACGAAGCCGCCCTCGAAAGCGAGTCAAAGCACCTGCAGGTCCGGTTCAGTCAATATCACGTGGCCGCACTAGAACGCGAGGCAAAGTGCATGCAGCTGCGCCGCCAGTCAATCCTCCAGCTCCAGCACCAGCCAGCTTCCTTTCTCCATATTCGCAGCCTCCAGCTGAGGCTCCAGAAGACCCGTTTCAGTGGAAAGATGTGGTTGAATCCGCTCCAACACCTACACCTGAGGCTCAAGAAGACATTTTCCCTGCAGATTTGTTCAGCTCGGCCCCTCCACCTTCACTCCATTCTTCACCTCCTCCTCATCCTTCATCAAATAATCAGATGAGAAAAATGGCATCTCTTGGAACTGCAATGGGAATATGTTCTGCTATTGCCCTGCTTCTCTTTTGCTGTTTAAAGAAGAGTCGCAAAAACGGGGATGGATATAAAGACGAAAGAGCTCTTCTCACCTTGTCCTCGAATGATTTTTCTACTGGTATATATGGGTTTTTTGAGTTCTTTTTTCTCTTTCGTTCTTTTTATTGTATGATTAAATACACTATGGTGTATTCTTATTGTAATTTTAACATTGCAGGTTCATCACGTAAGTCTTTTAGATTAGAAAATTCCAGTCACAAAGAGTTCGGAACAAGCAGTGGGAAGTTTATGAGCAATTTGTCCACGAAATATGAAAATCACGAATTATCTGGAGCTTCATCATCAGCGCCAATTCCTCCACTGAAACCTCCACCTGGAAAATCTGCTCCACCACCTCCTGGACCACCACCACCACCACCTTCTGGACCACCACCGCCACCTCCTCCTGGTCCTCGCCCTCCTCCACCTCCGAAATTTGTGCGTCCTCCACCTGCTACACCAAAAGCTTTGCCTGGTAAAAGCCAGCCTCCTCTGAAACCACCTCACAAATCACGTGGTGATTCTGCTCGTGGTGACGATTCTGATGCTGAATCGGGATCTCAAAAGGCCAAGCTGAAGCCATTCTTTTGGGATAAGACCGTTCTCATGAATACTGATCAATCAATGGTGTGGCATGAGATCAGTGCGGGATCATTCCAGTAAGACTATGATCCCATCACATTAAATAGATTTTTTTTTTTCACCAGGCAAAAACGCAAAGACAAATTGGTAACTACCAACTTTATGCAGGTTTAATGAGGAGATGATAGAGTCTTTATTTGGTTATACCACTGTCGACAAGAACAAAAATGAACGCAAGCAAGAATTATCAACTTTAGAGCCTATTCAGTACATTCAGATAATTGAAACTAAAAAAGCACAAAATTTATCGATTCTGTTGCGAGCACTGAATGTGACAACAGAAGAAGTTGTTGATGCTCTTCAAGAAGGCGAGTCCCTTTCTCTTCGAACATCTTGATTTAGGCAAAAGATACATTTGTACTGCAGTTGTTGAGTTTAAAAAGTCTCACTAGTTCACATGTTCATGAATCAGGCAATGAGCTTCCAATAGATCTCCTCCAAACACTCTTAAAGGTTAGCCCAACCGCTGAAGAGGAATTAAAGCTTAGGTTGTACACGGGTGATCTTTCTCTACTTGGCCCTGCAGAGCGGTTCCTCAAGGTCTTGGTTGACATCCCATTTGCCTTTAAACGACTAGAGTCATTGCTGTTCATGTGTTCCTTTCAGGAGGAGTCCTCTAGTGTTAAAGAATCCTTGGCAACTTTGGAGGTAATGAGAAACCAGTTAACCATTTAATGACACTTTATATATACTCATGTCATAACAAGATATCATGTTTTGTTGTAGCTGTAGTACTATAGATGTCACGTCAGTTTGATTCTTTGATAATGCCCCATCTTAAATGGCAGGTTGCTTGCAACAAGCTCAGAAGCAGCAGGCTATTCTTAAAGCTTTTAGAAGCGGTTCTAAAAACTGGGAATCGCATGAATGATGGAACTTACCGTGGTGGCGCGCAGGCATTTAGGCTTGACACACTCCTGAAACTGGCTGATGTAAAGGGAACGGATGGAAAGACAACGCTTTTGCACTTTGTGGTGAAGGAGATCATCCGTTCAGAGGGTGCAAGAGCTCTGCGCATGGCTAAAGCAAGTAGAAGCATGTCTAGTGTGAAGACTGATGACTTCCTTGAGGACATTGCTGAGGGAGGCTCAGAAGGGCACCATCATAGCCTTGGTCTCGAGGTGGTCTCGGGTTTAAGCAGTGAACTTGAAGATGTCAGAAAGGCAGCGATGGTAGATGCTGAGGGCCTAACGGCTACTATATCAAGATTGGGTCATTCATTGTTGAAGACGAGAGATTTTTTAAAGCTTGAGATGGGTAATCTGAACGAAGGTTGCGAATTCCATCGAAATCTCACTAGTTTTGTGGAGCAAGCAGAAGCTGATGCAACAAGGATGCTAGAGGAAGAAAAGAGGATAAGGGCTCTTGTGAAGAGCACCACGGACTACTTCCATGGGAATGCAGGGAAGGATGAAGGCTTGCGCTTATTCATGATTGTTCGCGATTTCTTGATTATGGTAGATAAAGTGTGTAGAGAGGTCAAAATTTCAGCAGCAAAACCTATGAGGAATTGCAATTCTAACAAAGAGACTTCAGCTCCTGCTGTTGCTACTACAGAAAATCTGCATCAGTCACTTTTGGATGTTCGTAAACGAATCTTTCCAGCAATTGCGGAATGCCAGATGGTAGATTCCAGGTCTGATGAAGAGAGTTAATCTCCTTAAATTTTGCATATAGGTAGGAGAGTTTCTCAGTAGTCTTAATCAGATTCTTTCAAACATTTTTGTTCTTTCTCGGTATATACAAAGTTCTACAAAAGAACTAAAATTATCCTTCAAAACTTATTCACTAGGATCTTTAGAAGATGTTCTAAAATATTGCTTGTCCTTACTTTGTTTCTCTGCTGCATATGTTTCAGGTGCCTTAAAACTCTTGGCTGAAAGACGACCAGATAACACTTTGCGTTTCAACTTTCGTCATCAGAAAAATCTTCTGGTTAAAAAGCATCCTAAGCGAAATCGATCAAGCTGCATTATTCAATGTTTGTCTTTTTTGAAGCAAGGCATTCCAAATGTACAGGAATCTAACTTCATATTTCTTTAAGAGTAGTTATATTTGTGCCCATTAAACTATGTTTTTTTTTTTTTGAAATTAAAAAAAAAAATTCAAGATTCACCGATCTCCCACATATTCAATAATCACTAAATAATATAAATATCCATAAAGTATTTGATAATATAGGTATAAAAAATTATAAAAAAAATGCTATAATATCAATTTAACTCTTCAATTGCTTTTTTTGTTTTTGTTTTTGTTTTTTTTTCTTTTATATAGAGAAAGAGTATAATAAAAAAATTTTAAAATTCATAAAAGTGAAAATAGGGATCATACCATAATTAAAAGAAGACAGCATAATTTTCAAACAAATCAACCATAAAACGTATAGGAAACAGAAATGACCGCAACTCACTTGTAAATTTACCTAACCAATTGACTCTTTGTTTCATTCGTTGTACCATTATTAATAAACAATGGCTTTAAGATTCAAGTCGTAGATGAAAGGTCTCCTAATTAAGTTTAGAGTAGTATAAGAGACACTAATTTTAATTTTAATTTTTTTTGTATTAACACATGTGTTATATTTTCTTTTGTAAATACAATCAATTACTGTAACAATACTTTAAATTATTACTAACAAAATCAAAGGAATTAAGTAAGAAAATAAAAATAAGAATAAAAGAGAGAGAAGAGGAACATAACATAAAGATGTTTAACACGGGTTAAAAATGAAGTAATATTTATAAGCTGAAAATGGAGTAATATTTCCAAAATTAAAAAATCCTTTATTAATATTCAGTTTGAAATATATTATCACAAATAAGGAGACATTAATTACCTCCACAATCTTTGACTTAAACAATTTTTTTTCTACAAATAAAAAATCCGTAAATAAAAAAAAATTTGAACTAAGCAATTATCCATATTACATGGAGGAGTATAAAGAACACAAATTAAGTCAAATTCAAATTTTATTTAAATCCACAAATAAGTTTATTAATGTTCATTTTTTAATATGGGTGTTTCAATTCGGCCATTTTATGTAAATTAAGAAACGCCACGTGGTTAAAATTTGAGCATGAATGAAATCAAACATTCGTTCTTTTATATAGGCTAAGAGATAAGAGATTCTCTAGGAATTTTTATTTTATTTTTTTATTATTAATTTTTTTTCGGTTGCACTCTTTCGTATTTAGTTTGAGTGAGGAAGGTTCCTCATTTTCCACATACTAAGATGGGGAATTAAAGATTTTAGGACTAGAATCACAGATTTGGTCCTTTTATTTCTTTATTATTTTTTTTTCTAAAAGCAAAAATTAATTACATATTTTAAGTAATATCAAAAAATAAAAGAAGAAGTATCTTTAAATTTAATTGATTATGAAAAGAAATTTAGATGAGATATTTTTGATTTAATAACTAATATCATTGCTGTAAATAAAATCTCCCTGTATAGAATTCGACCGGATAAGTTACTTAATATTTGTAAATTTATTAAAATCAATATTTATTCTAAATTATAATGTTACAAATAAATAAAATTCTTAATGAATTAATTACAAACAAACAATAATTTTTTTAATATTAATATTAACTTTCCTAATAAAAATAACGACAACTCATAAATCATATGAATTGATATTTCAATAATAATATATTTTTTTACAATAAATTATAATTAAAGTTAATGTCTTTAATTTTTTTTATTGAGTTTATAATTTCAAGAAAAAAAAAATAAAAATTTCTATCCAAACACGAATATTCATTAAAAAAAAAACTTAAGACCTGTTTAATTATAAATTTAATTTAAATTAAATAATATTTTTTTATCATAATTTTTATCTTTTTTAAAAATATTTTATTTTTTTTAAAAATTATTATTAAAATTTAAAAATCTTAAACTAAACTCGGTCCCCACCCTTACCTTACCGTAAAACACGAAACGTAAGATAAAAGAAGTGAATAGTCAAAACCCTATGTACCCACAACCTTATTTAAACACAAATCCGAGTCGGTGTTCTTTTAGGCCGACATTCTTTTCTTCCCCAAAACCCCCCTCTTTGCTTTGCCTTACTCATTGTCACAGTCTCTCTCACCACTCTGTTTGGCTTCTCAATGGCTGCGAAACGCCTCTTTGAGCGGCCCCCACCTGCCGATTCCTCTTCCGAGGACTTGTACGAATCCGACGCCGTCGACAACAAAGAAGAAGAAGAAGTTGAAAAGAAAAACGCCGGTGATAACGGCGTCGCCCGAGGTGAGAAATCCGGTGGCAGCGATGAAGAAGACGACGACAATGATGACGAAGAAGAAGAGAAGGAAGAGGAGGAGAAGGTGAAATCCCTTGTGAAGAAGCCCACGGTTTCGAAGCCCAACGATTCCGGTTCCAGTTCGGAGACGGAATCGGACAACACTCCTCCGTCGCCGTCGCTTTCGGGATTCACGATCGAGCCCATCGTGTCCAAGCCCATGGACGTCGACTCCGTCAAGCCGAAGAAGAAAGCCCCCGCCAAGCGCGAGAGCGAGCCCAGCGAGAAGGACTCCAAGGACAAGAAGAAGAGGAAGGTCGCCTCCAACGGCGGCGGCGGCCGCGGTGGTGGAAGAGATGACGAGGATCCCAAGAAGGCCTCGGGAGTCGCGCTGCTGTGGACCGAGGACGATGAGATCGCGCTTCTGAAGGGGATGACGGATTACAAGGCCAAGAAGGGGACCGATCCCAACGCCGACATGGGAGCTTTTCACGACTTTATCAAGGAGAAACTGAACGCCGACGTTTCGAAGAACAAGCTATCCGAGAAGATTCGGAGGCTGAAGAAGAAGTACCAGAACAACGCCGCGAAGGGCGAGAACGGCGAAGACCCTGTCTTCTCGAAGCCGCACGAACTCCTTTCGTTTCAACTGTCGAAGAAGATTTGGGGAATTGGGGCTGACCGAACCGCTAATAATGGCAGCCTTGTTGAAGACAAGGAGTCGAAGAGCAATATCAAGAAGGAGCCTGTTCCGAGCACGCCGAAGAGCAAAACCACCGCGACCCCGACGGTTCTGGCACTGCCGAAGATCGAAGCGACGGTGAAGAAGGAGAAGAAGAGGGAGAAAGTGCAGGCCAATGGTAAAGTAAAGTCTGAAGAGGAAGAGAAACAGGAAGTGGCGGAAGTTGAAGTTGAAGATACGGATGAGGAAGAGGAAGAGGAAGAAGATGAGTTCTGGGAAAAATATCCTTACTTGTATGAGTCTCTGAGACTTTATTCGAAGGATGAAAGTATGAAGGGGATTATGGAGAAGTTGCCATTGATCGAGAGTTCCGTGTTGGAGGGTCTGAATAGGAAGTGGAAGAAGGTAGTAATTGGCGAAGTCGAGTGTTTCTTAAGGAAGATGGAGTTAATTCATGAACAGGTTAAACTGCAGGTGGACTTCATGAAGAACATGTGAAGTCGGTAACAAAGGAAAAGAAAGTCATCTTATTTCTTGAGGTTTTTTTTTTTTTTTTTTTTTTTTTGGAAAAGCGATGAAACATTTTGATTGATCGATTCTATGTGCGTGTTTTTTATTTTGGCTATTAGGTTGTTTATGGTTTAATATTTTGTCGATGAGTTATTAGTAAATACTCATGCAATACTATGGAGTTTTGTTGCTATATGGAATTGGATTTACTTTATAATCGTTTAGGACTCCCAAGTTTGGTCATTTGTGCAAAATACCGAGGGCATTTATTAGTACTGTTGTTTTACTCGGTTTCATTTTTTCTATGTTTTTAAACGTTTTTTTTTTGTTCCCTAAATGAAAAGATCATGTTAAACGTTTGTTTGAGCCACAAGAATCTATGGCTTGAGATGAGCCCAGTCCAGTTTGTCTGTGTTGGTTTTAAATAATTCACCATTTGTACATTGCAAATTGCAATAAACGTGCCTCCTTGCTTTTGTTTGGTGGGGACCACGCTCTCATGTGCCATGACTGTCGGCGCTATTGAGATAAATGTTCTCTTTGTCAAGACTAGGGCCCTCCAGTTATAAAAAAAAACATAGACCTGAGGAAAAAAGTTTGCATAGGTGTGTGTTATTATATAAGACCATGTATACGCTGCTGCAAAAAACAAGTCTCGTGTTAAGAGGAAAAAGTTTCCCGTGTGAAAAAGATGACCACTACTTTGTCTACGCCATGGATTCTTCCACTTCCACGGAAACGGAGATCAATAACAAGAAATCAAGGCCGATCACGGCTTCCTTCCTTCACAATCTTCAGTAACTTTGAGGTGAAGCAACGGCGATCGGCTCATTATCATCCTACCATCTGGGAAACCAGCCACATCGAGTCTTTTGTCACTCCCTACACTGTTGAGTCCACTTATTTTCAAATAACCTTCCTTTGTTGAGAACTTTTATGTCATTTCAATGATTCTGCAGCTTGACAAATGTTGGTTTTTTTTTTCTTTTTTTTTTTTTAAACGTTGTTGCAGTATGAGTTACATGCTGGCCGACTAGAGGAGTTGAAGCAAATCACTATCCGGTCACTGAAAACTACGAAAGATCCTCGTTTACTCTTGAAGCTTATCAACTCAACGCAGAGGCTGGGACTGGCATATCAGTTTGAAGACGAGATCAGAGAAGCTGTTTCCCTGGTTTATCAAGTTGAAACTAGTAATGATCTCTACACAACGGCTCAGAGGTTTCGTGTTCTGAGAGAGCATGGATTATCAGTTAGTTCAGGTAGATATTGCAAAATTCCACATCTACATAAGAAGCAAAGATTCATTTTCATACTGACTGAGTCATCTGTTTTTGTGTAATACAGACGTATTCAATAGATTTAGAGGCCAGGATGCGAGATTCTTGGACTGCTTAAGCAACGATGTGAATGGACTTCTGAGTTTGTATGAAGCCTCTTATCTTGGAATGCCAGGAGAA
Source organism: Ficus hispida (assembly GCA_025413025.1). Taxonomy (NCBI): domain Eukaryota; kingdom Viridiplantae; phylum Streptophyta; class Magnoliopsida; order Rosales; family Moraceae; genus Ficus; species Ficus hispida. The sequence continues at coordinate 22,165,766 of CM046365.1, forward strand.
GATGTTCTGGAGGTAGCCAAGAGTTTTACCGCAGAAGCGCTGAAAAATTCTTCAAATGAGAGAATGGAAGGGTTTTTAGCTAAGCATGTACAACAATCACTGGAAATCCCACCGTATTGGCGGGTGCCGAGAGTTGAAGCTCGAAACTTCATCGATCTGTACGAGATGGATCCTACAAGGAATCCGACTTTGCTTAAGTTAGCCAAGTTGGACTACAACCTGGTGCAATCTGTGTACCAGCAAGAGCTCAAAAAACTGGCAAGGTAGTGTGACAGAGTTGTAGTTCATGTATACTTGTTTAGAAAACTAGAGACTAATATTCCATGTTTCTGTTTTATTGACCGTAGATGGTGGCGAGACTTGGGCTTCAAAGAAAATCTAGTTTTTGCAAGAGATCGGTTGATGGAGAACTTTCTTTGGGCTATGGGGATTGTAGATGAGCCCCACTTGTCCAAATGCAGGGTAGGCCTCACCAAGTTCGTTTGCATATTAACAGCAATCGATGACATCTATGATGTATATGGGTCGTTAAGTGAGCTAGAATGTTTCACAAATGCAGTAAAGAGGTATGAATGAGGAAGTAATTTTGCAGGCTGCAATTATCTAACCATCATTATCTCAGTTCTTGAAAACTTTTTTTTTTTTTTTTTTTCCTTTTCTTCATTGGCAGATGGGACATAGAGGCAATAAAAGATCTTCCACTTTACATGAAAATATGCTACCTTGCCATGCTTAACTTTGGAAACGATCTGATCTATGATGTCCTTAAAACTCATGGCTTGGATGTTTCCCCCTTCATTAAGAAAGAGGTAAGTTAAGAAATATCGAAGGCTATAGCGAATTATGTTTACATGAGTTTTTGTCTCATTTTTAACCCTTTTGTTGCAGTGGATTAATCTTTGCAGATCATATCTTGTTGAAGCACGGTGGTTTTACAGTGGATATACACCAACTGTGGAGGAATACTTGGAAAATGCTTGCACTTCAGTTGGTGGTCATGCAGCAATTGTCCACGCTTGCATCTTAGGCCTCGATCAGTCCATAACGAAAAGCTCCCTTGATTGCTTCAACCATGGCGCTAAGCTGATACACTGGTCATCCCTCGTAACAAGACTTAGTGATGATTTTGGCACTTCAAAGGTATGACAAAAGAGCCATATTTAATTAGTCTAGCTTCCTATTTTCTTCTCCCTTCTGTTAACTCTCCTTATTCACCAAATGATCGAAGGACGAGAGCAAGAGAGGCGATGTGGCGAAAGCGGTGCAGTGCTACATGGTGGAGAAAGGCATATCTGAAGAAGAAGCAATAAATCATACGAAGGAATTGATAAGTCAATCATGGAAAATGATGAACAAGGAGATATTTTCAAAGAACAATTCCGTGCCGAATTCGTTGGTGAGGATGAGTGTGAACATGGCAAGGACTGCACAGTGCATATTCCAACATGGAGATGGAATTGGTACTTCCATTGGAGTCACCAGAGATCGTTTAGCGTCGTTGATTGTGGAACCTGTCCCTATTTAAACCGATCTGGTCAATGGTGAGTGATAAACGACAAGCCTCTCTTATAATAGGTTGTTTTTTTAGTTTTTAGTTTTTATTTTTTATTTTTTATTTTTTATTTTTTTTGCTCAAGACATAGAAATGTAAAGGCGATCCAATTACCCGGAAAGATTCTGCAATATTGTCTTGTTTTGGGATTAAAATGTTATAGCCTAGTATTGTGGGCTGATAAAACGTGTTTTAGTGACAAATCCTACCAGTACCAACTTTAAACAGAAATATTAATTATAGAGATGTCGTTTTTTGACCCCGCCAAGTTGTTCAAGTCATATATTTATATGCAAACTTAATCATATAAGTTAAAATATGACACCTTATCAAAGTTCATTCTAATGAAGGTAAAATAATTCTGAATGATATATTACTGGTCCATTTAGATTATAGAAAATTAATTAAATTTTAATGAGAAAAAAACTGTAGAAAATTTTTTACATAGTTATAAACATCAGTCTCCAAACAGTGATTCAAACGTGCCAGCACTTTAGAAGCTTCGGTTAATTAAGCTAAGTATATATAATATATGTTTGTTTAATTGTTTCGTAAGGAATCACAAGGTATATTTATTTTTATTTTTATTTTTATGTTTTTTATGTTTTATTTTTGCTGAAAGTTTGGGATATTTATGCAAGGAAAGGATTATGAGCTTCGGATTGCTTCCATTAGAATAGCAATTTCTTTGGTTTATTATGGCCATCATGGCCCCATATATATGAGTGGCGGAGTACTTTATCGGCCTGATATTCCTTACTGATAATGACGTTACAAAAACTGTTCTGTAACATTTATATATATATATATATATATATATATGTGTATATATGGTTTTAACTTATAATGCAGGATACCACAACCACTTGTTATATATACATATAAGGGTATTAAAATTAAAAAAAAAAAAATCAAGTGGGGAAAAACACTGAAAAATTGTTAAGAAAAACCGGTTCTACTTGAATGCAGGAAAAGGAACAAAAAATGATATAAGCAGCTCCATATGACTCCTAACCTCCGAAAACGACATCTTGAAAACCACCTCTTGTTAAAAAAGCATTATGTTAGTTTTTCAAAATTTGAGGCAATTATTATATTATGTAGTTATTCTTGACTAACAAGACAACAAAAGTATAGGGGTGATTTACATATATGGCTAAATTTAAGTAATGGTTTTAAAGAATGTACAAAAATAAATTTATTTATAAACTTGAACAAAAGGAAAGCTGATCGTTTTGTATTGACTAAAATACCCACATATATAATTTTAGGGGGAAAAAAAGGAGATCAGATCCTCCCTAAAAAGAGGGTTCAATATTTTCTCTAATAACGCCAATTTAAAATCAGAATTAGAATCACATATTAAAAATGATTAATAAATACCAAAATCCCAAAATCAATAACTGAAATCAGTATCATAGTTACCCAAATTCTTCCCCTTTTCTTCTTTCCAACAGTCCATTTGTCATCTGCATTTCCAACCATGGGAAATCGACAACAAAAAGAATGCTGCGAAAAATCGTCAAAAAAGTCGATATCATGTCAGTTTCTCCCTTACCACAGTAATGCTTGACGAAAGAGTTGGTACTGTTTCCATCAACCTATCATGACTATGGGGAGCACACATAAGTAATGTTTGGATTATGGTCAATTTTTTGGTTTCTGCATTTGAATATAGTTGTAATTTGGACCTTTTTTTTTTTTTTTTGGGTTCAACATCAGATATTTGTTTTTGTTTTGTTTTTCTTTTTTTCTTTAAGAATTTTAGTATTTGATTAATAGTTTCTTTATTTATCTATATGCTATTGACCAGAAATTTCTTTTTCCAGATTTGTTTTTTTTAATTGATTTTAGTTTTTGGCTAATACTTGATAGTTTGTTTTTTAATCAATATATTATTGACGGAATCATTATTTGTGATCATTTGTATGAATATTGATTTTTTTTTTTTTTTGTTCCTCGTTTTGCATTTAGTCGTCTCCATCCTTAATATAGTGACATGATCATTATGCTAATTATTAAGTTCTTGCATCTTGTAAAACCAAACACAACCCAATCATTATGTAAATATATGGCATGTTTACTTACCTGTAATCGAAGTGATCATGAATTGGAGTGGGTAGGATTCGGAGTGAACTGGATTCGGAGTCAGAATAAGCTGTTTACTTGGGTTCCAGGAATCGGAGTCGGAATCACTATCAATCCTATTCATGTTTTTAATTAGAACAGGAATCGGAGTCAATTGCTATAAATTTACTTGTATATCCCTTTATTTATTGTGTTTTCAAAAATTAAAAAATTGATAAATGTTTTTAATTTATTATCATTCTGTTAATCAAAATTAAAATAACCATTATGATATTAAGACAATAAAATTAAATTGTGTAATTTTTTGTTTAAAAAAATTTAAAAGAGTAAAAAAATGAAATAAAATAAGTAAAGTATAAAAAAATAAAAAAATAGAAATATAATAATATATTGTGATAAAAAAAGTTATTTATTTACTCTAATAACAATAATAGTAATTAGGATAGTTATATAATATTAAATTAATAAAAATATATTATATTTGGTTAATAAAAATAATTAATCTAGGTTATTATTATTTTTTAATATAATTTTTAGCAAATAAACTGGGGATAAAATGGTAATAATATTATGAAAATTATTTTTTACATAAAAAAGTTAAATTTTGGGATAACTAGTTTGTAATAGTAAATATTTAACTTTTTATGAAATATAAATTTGCTTAAAAAAATAAAATATTGAAATAAATTTCTAAAATTAAAATTGGGGGTAAAATAGTAACTTAACTTTAATATCAGGAGTGTGAGTGTTAATCCGGTGAGGGGCTTGGGAATGCCAATCCCCTTATTTAATCTCAAATTAATGTGGGTCCCACACACTTTCACTCCCATTCCAAGATAAAAATAGATAAGTAAACATATGATTGATTGTCATTTCCTACTCCAATTCCCTATTTCTAGAAAGTAAACAAGCCGATAGTGTCTCTACTTATAATATGCAACCAAATCAATAATATCATTAATAATGACATGATCATTATGATAATTATGAAATGTTGTTTGAGAAATAGTTTTGTAACATGTGATTTTTATGGGGCTCCTTAGATAAATGCCATTAAATTATATATTGGATTGATTTTTTACATTAAAAATTAAAAAAAAAAACTCTTGTAAAAAATGTCATTGATGATGTCATAAATATTTTTTTATCTAATTATCTTGAAATACTAATTGTAATTACTAACTGGTATCCCAAATGTGACCCCATGGATTACCAAATGGTAACCAACTTGTCACCAATTGGTTACTGACCCTCGACAGATTTTCGATCGATAACTACCAGCACCGGTGGGTAATCAATTGGTTACCAAATAGTAACGGGTTAATTACCAATTGTCGGTGAGCAACCAACTAGTTACCGACTAGTTACCAGTTGGTTACTGACTGGTTATTATTTGGTTACTTACCGTCGGCAAGTTTCAGATCACTAACCATCACCGTTGACAAGTAACCAGTTACTTATCAAATGGTAATCCATTAGTTACTGACTTTCGACGGGTAACCAGTTGGTTACCAAATGATAACTAGTTGGTAACAACCAGAAACTTCCAATTCTACCGAAATTTCTGGACTCTATCATCGGAATAATTAAAAAAAAAACCATATTTTATTAATGAAACATTACAAAAATCAACAAAAAAAATAAAAAAATCCACAAGAACCACAAAAATTCAGAATTCACAAACAAAACAATACACAATGTTGATGGTGTAATCATGCCAGTGCAGCAAACCACCTATTCACTGGGAAATGAGGCACGCAAGGACAAGTAGGCTCTCTTGCCAGCCCAGAGGTGAAGATCCACCCGAGAAGACCCGACCTGATCAGAGAAGTTGAGTCACGACTACATACGAAATCCCTTTTTAAGTCACCAAGTTGACCTACTAGCACTTCCGTTGACCTACTCGATCTCCAAATTGCCTCTCCTTTGAGGACCCTAAGCAGATCACCATCGGGCTCCAAGTTACTAACCCGAGCAATACTTCCTCAACCACTACTAAGTCCCTCTCCAGATGGTCAGCCCATGCTACCCCTGCCACGCAGTCCCAAACCGGCTGACAATCGTACTGTGGTAGGGCGTGTCACACCCACTACTCTGCACCACCTGACACCTAACAATTGTACCTGTCACTGTACTTATCCTTATCCCTACTTTGGCGTCACCCTCCACCACCTGAACGAACTGACACAGTACGTGGCATCTGTCTATTGGAGATCAAGTATTCGTACACCCGGAGTATGTCTACCCATCAGGACCACTCGAAATACGACCCATTAGGGTTACCCGAGGACCCGAACCCGTGAGAAACACCTATAAATAGAGGAGTGCCTCACTTCCTTAGGTATGAAATAATTTTCCTTGTCAAAGCTCTGCTTCTTTATTTGCTCATCGGTGTCGCTTACTGACTTAAGCATTGGAGTACCATTAGTATACACCCTGCTGGTGTCTCCCTTACTCCAAGGTACTTCTCTTTTACAGGCGACTAGGCGGAGCACGACGGTACAAGGCTAATCACGTCAAGTGATCCCATCTGGTATTGTGTCAAGGTTTTTTGGCATCAATATTTTGGTGCTAGAGGAGAGCGGCATGCCTTACCAGTAACTACTTCTTAATCTTCCCTATTCTCCATTCACCTACCCTTCCACACCACTTGCATACCTTGCCAATCCCATGGAAGCGCAGGCTGACCAGGACAACCATGACCAGGAAAATCCTACCTTAACCGATTCTCAAAGCACTCGGTGAGCCCCACGTAGGCACATTGTGAGAGCATTGCAAAAACCCACACAGACGGAGATCGTCAGTGGGAATGTCCAGAACTTGACAAGACTGTTCGAGTACTCGCCGACGCCTTTAGGGAGTTCCAAGGCACCCTACCTCATCCTGCACGGGAAGAAGAAGCCAAAGACTCATCATCAACTGAGTGACGCCGATTAGCTGAGAGGTCAAGAAGCCTAGGCCCAGTGGTCGAGCACACAGATGATCGGAGCAAGTAAAGGAACATGAGAAAAGGACGACGAGATCTCAAAGAGTACAATCCAGGCCGTGAGCGCTCGAAGAGTCGCCATACCAGGGCTACCAAATTACGAACCCAAGCAGACCGCGAGGAGTCAATCTCCATGCCTATAGTTGCCCGGAGTAGATGCGACCATAGCAGGCTACGAGAAGACACGGTGATCATGTTCGAGAGTAAGACCTCTGTATTCGACCGCTTAGGACGAGCATGGGCTGGTCGTGGTCAATACCGAGAAGATCATTTAGTCGAAAGGCCACCAAAGCCTGAGACGGACCACCAGAATAAACTGGACCACCTTCAGCAGCAGCTCGACCTATTGATGAGTCAATGGTACGGGTTAAAACAGGTCGAAGCAGTCGATCTGCAATTCACTCCCTCAATCATGGCTGTGCCTTACCCAACTAGATTTAAAATGCCGACCGTTGTCCTTACAATGGCTCCACAGATGCTGATGAGCACCTAGAGAATTACCAAGCACATATGCTCATTCAAAATGCAAAAGAGTCCACCCTCTATAAAACCTTCTACCTGACCGAAGACTAATGCTAGGGACAATGGACTCATTCAATGAGTTATCTGATGCCTTATCGGCGGTGTTCCTTAATGCCAAGACCTAGAAGAAGGAGATCTCATACTAGTTTAGAATTACCCTGACAAGCGGTGCCAATAGAATCGGCCAAGTCCGACCACACCCTGCTTTGGAAATAGGTGACTGGACCAACACCGAGGAGCCCGAGCACATTGTCCATACCATATTTGGGGGAACGGCTACATGTGATACAACAAGCAGCAGGAGAAGCTATGCTTGGGAAGCTAGGCAGGTAGCACGCGGGGAATACAGTCGAAAACATCGTAAAGATGTCTTGCCAAGACCTTCACCAATGACGAAGCCAACAAGCTCCTCTACCCACATAATGATGCTCTTTTAGGGGAAATTTAGATAACCGACAATAATATTTGGCGTGTCTTGATCGACAACAGGAGCTCCACAGACATCTTATTCACGGATGCCTTCACCAAGCTAAAAATTGATGGAGCAATCTTGGCGCCCATCCAAACGCCACGGAAATTTGAACACAACCTATTGAGGATATGGTCCCCTTTCACCTGGACCACAAGTACCCGAATAGGATAGTATTGCTCGGATCAAAGCTCCATGTAGAAATCCAAGCGGAACTGGAATAGTTCCTCCTGGAATAGACAGATGTCTTTGCCTGGTCCTACGAGGACATGCCTGGGATTGACCAAGCAGTGATGTATCACCGACTGCACGTGAACCCCAAGCATAAACTAGTGATATTTCAACCTTGAAAGGTATAAAGCCATCAATGAGGAAGTGAAGAAGTTGCTCACCACTGGTTTCATCCGAGAAGTGAGCTATCCAGAATGGTACGTGAGTGTGGCCCTGGTCAAGAAAGCTAATGGCAAGTGGCGGGTCTGTATAGACTACACGAACCTAAATAAAACTTGTCCAAAAGACTGCTTCTCCCTGCCCCGGATAGACCAACTTGTCTATGCAATGGTCGGACATGAGCTATTCAGCTTCATGGAATACAGAGATGTCTTTGCCTGGTCCTACGAGAACATGCCTGGGATTGACCAAGCAGTGATGTATCACCGACTGTACGTGAACCCCAAGCATAAACCAATGATATTTCAACCTTGAAAGGTACAAAGCCATCAATGAGGAAGTGAAGAAGTTGCTCACCACTGGTTTCATCCGAGAAGTGAGCTATCCAGAATGGTACGTGAGTGTGGCCCTGGTCAAGAAAGCTAATGGCAAGTGGCGGGTCTGTATAGACTACACGAACCTAAATAAAACTTGTCCAAAAGACTGCTTCTCCCTGCCTCGGATAGACCAACTTGTCTATGCAATGGTCAGGCATGAGCTACTCAGCTTCAAGGATGCATACTCCGGGTACAATCAAATCCACAAGAGCGAAGCTGACCAGGCCAAGAACGCATTTACAATGGACCAATGGTTATACTTTTATTGGATTATGCCATTTGATCTAAAGAATATCGAGGCCACGTACCAGAGATTGGTGAACAAAATGTTTTCCCATTAATCAGGAAGTCTATGGAAATATATAGACAACATGTTGGTGAAGAGCAAGTGAGCATGTTGGGGACCTAAAAGGCTACTTCGATGTTCTTAGACAATATCATATGAGCTTAACTCGGCCAAATGCACCTTTAGAGTCGAATCTGGGAAGTTCATTGGGTTTTCATGGTAAACCATTGAGGCATTGAGGTGAACCCGGCCAAGGCACAGGCTGTAGTAGACCTGCAATTGTTGTGCACAATTAAAGAAATTCAAAGACTAACCGGGATGATAGTAGCTCTTTCTCGATTTGTGTATAGGTCCACCGACAAGTGCCAACCCTTCTTCCAAGTATTAAAGGGCAAAGGCAAAATCAACTAGGATAACAAGTGCGAGGAGGCTTTTCAAGGTCTCAAGATGTACCTGGCAAGCCCACCTTATTGTCCAAGCAGTTGAGTGGGGAAGTGCTTTTTGTGTACTTGGAAGTGTCGGAAAATATGGTCAGCTCAAACCTTGTCCGAGAAGAGAACAAAATACAGATGCTTGTATCTTACAATAGCAAGGCGTGCCAAGGAGCAGAGGGAATATACACACCCTTAGAGAAGCTTGCCTTTGCCTTAGTCACATCGGCCCACAAGTTGAGACCTTACTTCCAGGACCATATCATTCGTGTCCCGAGTAGTTACCCATTACGTCAAGTCTTGTAAACCCTGAGTTGTCTGGTCAAGTTGCCGAGTGAGTCATTGAGCTAGGGGAATTAGACATCAAATACGTTCCCCGGACAACGATCAGGCACAAGCCCTGGCCGATTTCGTGGCCGAGTTCACCGAGTAACCTGGACCAACACATAGAGCCATGGAGAAGACAACCACCACCGCGTCTGCCTCAGAAAGCCTGAGTACACCCTATTATGACCTCCCCTGGCGGAAGCTATTCGTGGAAGGGTTATCGAGCTTGGGGGGGTCTGGAGCGTGACTGGTGTTGATTAGCTCCAACCACTACAAGATTAGCTACACCCTTTATTTCGACTTCAAAGCATCAAACAATGAAGCAGAGTATGAAGCTCTGATCACTGGTCTTGACCCGGTATGAGAATTCATAGTTGAGGCCATTGAGGTATTCAGCGACTCAATGCTGATTGTCAACCAAGTGACAGGGGCATTTCAGGTCAAGGAGGAACAAATGGCTAAATACCTAAAAAAAAGTTAAAGGCATCCTTGATCAATTCAAGAAGCACACCGTGACCCAGATACCTCGGTCCGAGAATAGCGAGGCAGATACACTAGCCTGGTTAGCCTTTACCATTGATATCGAGGGCCTAGTCACTACACTCATGAACGTATTCACTAGCCCAGCATCGAGCACAACGATAAGGTGTTCTGCATCGAGAAAGTCAAAACTTGGATGGACCCGATCATAGACTACATCACCACATCTCAGCTTCCAGAAGATCAGGAAAAGGCCCAGATAATCAGGAATACTTCAGCAAAGTACACCATGATTAACGAAAAATGGTACCAGAGGGGACACTCTGCTCTGTATCAGTGGTGTATTAGACCAATGATAAGTGTACTAAATGCACTTTTGTTTAAATCATTTATTAACTAATTTAAGTTTAAATTAGATATTTTTATGATTTTAATTTAAAAAAATTTATTTTAAAAATATTAAATTTATTTGTTTGGATATGTTTTATTGTGTGATTCTCCCATTTATTTTTTTCTTTCCTTTCCTTTTCTTTTTCTTTTTTCCTTTTCATTTTTCTTCTTTTCCTTTTCTTTTCTCTTTTTGCATTTCCTCTGCAGGTTCGCACGCGAGTCTTCGGCCAAATCTCCTTCCTTCCTCTAGCTAGGCCCGTGACTTTAGGACTTTGTCTCCAACAGAAGCCCGAACGCACAGCCTTCCTTTGTTACATCTGATCAAACAAGTTCCATCTTTCACCAAAGTCATCAAGGATTTATGCACCATGGAAAAGAAGCACCACATCAAGAAGACTGCATTCTTGACGGAACAAGTAAGCACGGTGATCAAGTAAAAGACACCGTCCAAATACAAAGATCCCGGTTGTGCCACAATAATACGAACAACCTGAACCAAAAAAAAAAAGGTTGACAAACATAGAAATAGGAGAGAATTAAATGTAGAGATATTGAGTTTTTTCCCATAAAAAAAGCCAATAAATAAAATCAACAATGTTTATATTTCTCTATCGACTTCTATTTGATCATTGGATTGATTCTAGCGCAGATCGCGAGGCTGGAGGTGGATTTGATCATCGCGGCGGCAGCTTCTTTATGGCGAGGAGGTGCTGGTTAAACCAGTGGGAGAATGAGAGAAAGATAGAGAAAGGGGAATGGGTTTCATGTTGGGGGGGGCGGGGGGGGGGGGGGGGGGGGGTGGTTGGTGTGTGTGTGTGTGGAAGAGAGAAAAATTAAATAAATTTTTATTAAGTTTATGACATCATCTTGTGGCAATTTTTGCAAGACTTTTTATCTTTGTTGTAAGAATCAATCCACTGCTTATTTTTATGGCATTCCCCCTAATTATCCCACATGGTAATTGCATGTGTTCGTTATAAAATACTCATCTACTTCTAAATGATTCAATCATCACACCTGCAAGTTCTAGCAGACAACAACTAATAGTTCGAGGGTTCTTAGAGAAATACTTTGAATTTAGAGATTCCGTTTAAAAATGAAACTGCAAGATTAGTTCATAAAAAACAACCTGAACCAAAAAAAAAAAAAAAAAGTTGACAAACATAGAAATAGGAGAGAATTAAATGTAGAGATATTGAGTTTTTTCGCATAAAAAAAGCCAATAAATAAAATCAACAAACCTGAAACATGGAAGGGCAAATCTGGAACAAAAAATATAGACTCTAGGGACGTGCTTTTACGTCTCAATTGAGCACACCTATTGAGTTGCACATGAAAAATGCCTTATGTGTGTGTGTGTTCGTCTATTTATGTATAAAGATTTTTATATATAATTTATATGAACAAATATCTTCATATAAATAAGCAAGAAACAAAGATGTTATTCACTAGTTACCTACATCACTCAAGTTAAAAATAAATTTAAAAAAAAAAAAAAAAATCTTGCACTCTTCATGAAATTTCTCGACTTGAGCAAATTCTTCTGGTGTTCTGGCATTCAGATCGAATATTCCCAATATTATCCACCCAAGTGATTATACGCAGTACTGGTTAGCTTCAGCTATCTTCAACTTCCACGTTATATATGAAACTAGACATGTGTGGAAAATGCTTTATTTTATATTTTAGTTTCAGCTAGACATCATATATGGAACACGCGCACTCATATTTCCTTGTGCTCAATGAAAACAAATATACTTCATAGAATTATGAATACTCTTATAAATTTTTGCGCACACATATTTTTAAATATCGATTTTAAATTTTCAAGATCAATTTTTTTTTGTTTGAAAATATTAATTTATGTTATATGAGAATTGTTGATTTTTTTTAATTTATGAAAAACTGTTTAAAAATTGCTGAGTGTTAATTGATTGAATCTACCACTAAAAAAAATGATACATCATTGCCATGTAAGTTAATATTAAAAATTTGATATTTTAATTAATATCCCTAGCACCAATAGCGTAGCTAAGTGTGGGCAAGTGGTAGCTGTAGTCCCAACTGAGATTTTTTTCTTTAATTTTTCTCAAAAATGATATGATTTTTCTATTTTACCTTCCTTAAAAATTAGAAATCTCCATATAACTCCTGCAAAAAATTCACCGTCTAATTCTTATATATTTAAATTATTTATTTTTTTAAAAAATTAGTTTTAATCATCCCTTGAAATTTGTCTGGCTCCATTCTTGTTTAGCACTACTTAAAGAATAAAATTAAAGAGATAAATGTCGGTATAGACCACCAGTGGTGGTGGCATAGTGGTTCGGGATTGCCTATTAAAGCTCTCGTTCCAAGCATTCAGGGATGCCTCCTAATGTGGACTAAAGGCCCAGGTGGAACTGGGAAACCAAACACATCCAATCTTTTGTCACTCCCTACGCTGTATGATTTCAATTATTTTAGCTGTACCACTTAGATACCATCTTCTTAATCATCTTTTTTGGGTACAAAATAGACGTATTTAACGGATTCAGAGAGGATGGGAGATTCTTCGACGGATGAAGCAAAGATGTGAATGGACTGCTGAGTTTGTATGAAGCCTCATACCTTGGAATGCCAGGAGAAGATGTTCAGGGGGAAGCCAAGAGTTTCCACAAAAAAGGTGAAAATTTCTTCAAATGAGAGAATGGACTGTTTTTTAGCTAAGCAAGTACAACAGTCACTGGAACGTCCACTGTACTGGCGAGTGCCGAGAGTTAAAGCTCGAAACTTCATCGATCTCTACCAGATGGATCCTACAAAGAGTCCGACTTTGCTCGAGTTAGCCAAGTTGGACTACAACCTAGTGCAATCTGTGTATCAGCAAGAGCTCAAGGAGCTGGCAAGGTAGTGTAACCGAGTTCTAGTTGATGACTTGCTCCGAAAACTTGACACTCGATAATACAAATTTATTTGCATTTTTGTACAATGTAGTTGGTGGAGAGACTTTGGTTTCAAAGAAAATTTAGGGTTTTCTAGAGATCGGTAGATGGAGAACTTTTTGTGGGTTATGGGGATCGGATTTGAGCCCCACTTGTCCAAATGCAGGATTTGAGTTATTAAATTCGTTTGCATATTAACCGTGATTGAAGACGACTACGACATATATGGTTCCCTGGATGAGCTAGAATCTTTCACAAATGCAGTTAAGAGGTATGAATGAGGAAATACTTTAGAGGTTGCAATTATCTTGTCATCAATTAATTATCTCAGTTCTTGGCAAAACTTTGTTTTTTCTTTTTCTTATTTGGCAGCTGGGACGTAAAGGCAATAAAGGATCATCCATTTTGCATGAAAATATGCTGTCTTGCCATGCTTAACTTTGGAAACGATCTCATCTATGCTGTCCTTAAAACTCATGGCTTGGATGTTTCCCCCTTCATTAAGGAAGAGGTAAGTTAAGAAATCTCGAATTATGTTCACATGAGTTTTTGTCTCATTTTTAACCCTTTTGTTGCTGTGGTTTAATCTTTGCCGATCATATCTTGTGGAAGCAAGGTGGTTTTACAGTTGATACACACCCACCGTGGAGGAATACTTGGAAAATGCATGCATTTCAATAGGTGGTCATGCGGGAGCTGTCCATGCTTGCGTCTTAGGCTTCAATCGCTCCATATTGGTCATCCCTCATAGCAAGACGGAGTGATGATCGAAGGACGAGAGCAAGAGAGGCGATGTAGCGAGAGCCGTGCAGTGCTACATGGTGGAGAAAGATATATCTGAAGAAGAAGCTATATATGATACTACAGAATGTCGCTTCCACGACGGAGATTGGACGACCGTTTTTTAAAAACCGTCGTGGAAACGATGGCAAAAACACGGAATAAAAAGTGACAGCCAAAAACCGTCGTGGAATTTTAGATTTCAACCACGGTTGTTTAAACCCGTCGTGGAATATTGTATTTCCACGACGGTCGTGTAAAACCGTCATGGAAGTATATATTCCACGACGGTTTATGGGAACCGTCGTGGAATAACTCGATTATTATACGACGGTTGTATAGAACCGTCGTGGTAGTGCCGTGGATTAAACGACGGTTGTCTAAAAACCGTCGTTCAATCCCATTCTTCCACGACGGTATCCATAAAACTGTGGTGGAAACATCGTACTTTTTTTCAGTCATATATCAGATAGAGTTGCCCTATTTTTTCCACATTGATAGAGCTGCTGCCGTGAACTAAAATCATATCAGATCGCTCCGACAACAGTTCCATACACCGCTGTTGGTTGCCACCCACCGCCTCTACTGCTCTCCCGTCGTTTTTGTAAGTCATGATGATACAAATTAACTAAACAAGGAAGTTGTTTTCCTCTGTATTATTTTTTTATTTACGAACCCGGTCAGATTATATAAATTTTAATTTGTAATTTTTTGGATTGCTTTTGATACGTTATATACTGCAAAGTATTTAATTAATTAAGTGATCTCATGACGATCAATGTATTTTTAATTTGCTTTTATTTAAATTAGTTTGGATTTTTTAGTTAAATATTTAAAAAAATTTATTTATATATAAATCCTATATATTACGATGTATTTATAGTTTGTTTTTTTTAGCTAAATAACCCGGGCCGGTTTTTAATTTATAATGGTATTTTTAGTTTTGTTATGTTTTTTGGAGTTTTAATTTAGTAAATATATATTGTTGATTTAATTTATGCATGAGCCGCGGGTCTTTATATATAACTAGCTATGAATTAAGTGCATGCAATTAATGATATTCATGCCAAAAATTTAAAAAGATGCACACCTTATATTGACTTATCGAGAACTTTTATTGATTGATTTAGGATTTGCGCGCTAATCATGGATAGGAAATGGATGTGGTTTGATAGATTGTCTAAAGCATATGAAGATGGTGTTGAAGAATTTTTGTCATTTGCTAAAGCTCATACACAAGACGATAAGATTCGGTGTCCGTGTCAAGTTTGTGGTAATCATAGATCCCATTCAGTGGATGATGTTAGAGGGCATTTGCTTGCTTATGGGATTATTTGTTCTTACCAAACATGGTATTTACATGGTGAAGATTTCGTCGGTTTTAAGTATAGTAAGACTAGTACTAAAGATAAAGAGCCTATTGTGGAGGAAGACGGTGGTGAATCTATGTACAATATGATAAATGATTTAGAAGAAAACTTTGTGCACCGTCCGGAGTTATTTGAGGAAATGATTAATGATGCCGAAACGCCCTTGTACGTCGGGTGTACAAAATATACAAAATTAGGGGCATTGGTTAAATTATGGAATATGAAAGCGTCAGGAGGGTGGACGAATTCTAGTTTCACGACTCTTTTAGCTTTTCTAAAAGATGTTCTACCGGCGGATAACAAAGTGCCACCTAGTATGTACGAGGCAAAAAAGACTTTGAGCACGTTAGGAATGGAATACGAAAAGATACATGCTTGTCCAAACGATTGCGTACTTTATTGGAAAGAATATGAAGATTTAGATGAATGTCCGGTTTGTAATGAGTAAAGATGGAAGAAGGGCAAGATGCCATCGAATGGTAGTAAAGGAGTTCCGGTGAAGGTGTTATGGTACATTCCACCAGCTCCACGTTTCCGCCGTTTATTCCGTAATGCAAAACATGCTAAGAGTTTGACATGGCATCACGATAAACGTGTTGATGATGGCAAGCTTAGGCATCCGGCCGATGCACCGCAATGGAAGACCTTTGATGACAATCATTCAGACTTTAGTGCAGAACTAAGGAATTTACGTCTCGGTTTGTCGACGGATGGAATAAACCCGCACAGTAACATGAGTAGTCGGCATAGTACCTGGCCAGTCATACTTGTCAACTACAATCTCCCTCCAGACGTTTGCATGAAGCGGAAGTTCTTGATGTTGACATTATTGATATCAGGCCCTCAACAACCAGGGAATGATATTGATGTTTACTTGGCACCATTAATCGATGACCTAAAAAGGTTGTGGGATGATGGTTTACAAGGAAGAGATTCTTACTGTCAAGATACGTTCAATCTCCACGCAATGTTGATTTGGTCAATTAATGACTTTCCTGCACTTGGCAACCTATCTGGTTATCCTGTGAAGAGTTCTATAGGTTGTCCCGTTTGTATGAAGGAAACATCTTCCATCAGGTTGAAATACGGTAGGAAAACCGTTTACCTTGGTCATCGGAGGTTCTTGCCGAAAAATCATTGCTATCGCAAACAGAAGAAGGCTTTTGATGGCAATACCGAAGAAAGAATCGCTCCTCGGATTTTGACTGGCGAAGATGTTTTTGAGATGGTTAAAGATGTCAAGGTAGTTTTGGGAAAGAGAAAACATAAGGATCCAGCTGTCGATGGCCCTTGGAAGAAGAAGTCAATTTTCTATGAACTTCCATATTGGAAGTCACTTTACGTTCGGCATTGCTTAGACGTTATGCATATTGAGAAAAACGTCTGTGAGTCGATAGTGGGCACGTTGCTTGACATTCCGAATAAGACTAAAGATGGTGAAAAGGCACGGTTGGACCTTAAAGAGATGAAGATTAGACCGAATTTGCTCCCCGATAAAAGATCCAACGGCACTTACTTACCACCGGCGAAGCACACATTATCTAGACACGAAAAGAGAAAGCTTTGTGAGTGGCTTGCTTCCGTGAAAGTGCCAAGTGGGTACTCTTCTAACTTCAAAAGGTTGGTTTCGATGAAAGATTTGTAGCTCGTTGGAATGAAATCACATGATTGTCATATCTTGATGTAACAATTATTACCACTTGCTTTGTGGGGAGTTTTAACAAAAGATGTGAGATACTCAATTACAAAGTTATGCTCATTCTTCAATTCGATATGCTCCAAGGTAATTGATCCAATGATGTTAGATTCGCTACAATCGGAATTGGTTATGACATTGTGCCTGCTTGAGAAGTATTTTCCACCATCCTTTTTTGATATAATGATCCATCTTTGTGTGCACTTAGTTCGGAAAGTTAAGTTATGTGGCCCGATATATTTGAGGTAGATGTATCCTTTTGAAAGGTACATGAAGGTTTTGAAGGGATATGTGAAGAACCGAAATAGGCCGGAGGGTTGTATAGTGGAAAACTACATATCCGAGGAAGCTGTTGAATTTTGTTCTGAGTATTTGTCCAACGCGAACCCAATACGGTTGCCAACGAGCGGGCCATTTATATCGAAAGGACTATCTGTGGTCGTTCATTCACCGGTAAATCAAGATGAATGGGAAAAAGCATGTTTGTATGTTCTGCACAATGCTAAGGAAATGGAGCCTTTCTTTCAAGTTCATATGGTGGAATTAAGAGTTGCGAATCTAAGAAAAGGAAGAAGTGAGAAGTGGTTTCAAGATGAGCAGAATCGGACATTTCGGGAGTGGATAAGAACATATTTGCACATAAAGCCAGGCGTTTCACAGGACGTAATGAAGCTATCCAGAGGTCCGTCATCGATAGTCACAAGATATACATCGTATTTGGTGAATGGCCACTCCTTCTACACTCGGGCAAGAGATGAGAAGCATCCCGTACAGAATTGTGGTGTCACACATCGGGCCGAGTCTATGCATATTTCATCCGCAAAGGACAAGAATCCGGTATATAGTTCCATGAATTACTTTGGGTTCATTAAAGATATTTGGGAACTTGATTATTGCGGCTTGCGAATAGCCCTATTTAAATGCAAGTGGGCCGACAATAATTATGTTAAGGTTGATAGTGACGGCGTAACAGTAGTGGACTTTAGGCGATTAGGCTACAAAAATGATCCTTTCATCATGGCGTCACAAGCGGTACAAGTATTTTATACAACGGATCCTGCAAATTTATAGTTATCTTTGGTTGTGCCAATGAAGCCAAGATCAATCCGGGATGGTCAAGAAGATATTGAAGATTGCACCGACATTCCACCATTTACAAAGGGTTTGCCACCGGTGGATGAGATTGATGATTTTGACGACGACGTTTCACACTTACTTCGATTGGACGTCGAGTGGACATGTGTCGAGAAGCCCAAAAAAAAGAAGACAAAAAATGCTTAACATACAATTTTACGTTTCTTACGTTGTAAACATATCGATACGGGTTTTTATTTACGCGAGAAATACGTATACTTGATTATTTATACATGCAAAAATGTATGGAAGCATATAACAACAGTGGTGAATAATTGCACAACTATCAGGATGGGCCGCTTATCTGGATTACGGTATAAAGTTGAGAACAAATTTTGCATGTTCGAAAGATACCACGATGGTCTTTTTCAAAGACCGTCGTGGTATCTAATATACCACGACGGTCTTCATAATGACCGTCGTGATAGATAGGTAAACCACGACGGTCTTCATGAAAGACCGTCGTGGTATATACCAAACCGTCTTTTGCCTGTAAATCTATACCACGACGGTAAATAAGAAAACCGTCGTGGTATTATTTTATTTTCATGGTCCTCTACTACGACGGTTTTTGTAAATGTCCGTCGTGGTAGAAGTCCATGAAGTCTACCACGACGGACGAACAAAACGACCGTTGTGGTAGATACCACGACGGTTTTTGCATTGACCGTCGTGGTAAATCTATACCACGACGGTCAATTAGAAAACTGTCATGGTATTATTTTGTTGTCATGGTACTATACCACGACGGTTTTTGTGCATGGCCGTCGTGGAATCCGTCCATGAAGTCTACCACGACGGTCGAACCAAAAGACCGTCGTGGTAGGCTTCGAAAATTGAATTCTTTCCATGACGGTTTTTAAAGACCGTCGTGGTAGGAATAAGGCGGTCCTTTTGAAATTTTTGGGAATAGGTTAAATTTTTCCCGCATTTAATAAAACCCAAACAGACACCATTTTTCCCCAACCTATTTCATTCCAAACCTCTGTTCCTCTTTTCACTCACTGCTGCGAATTCAAGTTTGCCCAAAAAAAATTTCCTCATCCGAATCCATCGACGGTCTTTTACAATCATCAGACACTCCATTCCTCGCTCAAAATCCACGACGTCTTCCTCCACCAACGCCAAGGTTTTTCGGTCATTACCAAGTATCTCTCGCCGCCCACAACCCGTGTTGTCCCAGACTAGATACCAATCTGCCCGTGCCCACGCTCTACACGCCGGTAAGTTGGACTCTATATTGCTTGTCTAAATTTCAAGTTTGGGAAATTTCTGTTTGTTACAGAATAATTGGTTGAATGTGGTTTGCGAAAATATTCATTTCTTGCTGTTGATTGTCTCAGTCATTTACGTTGATTTTAAATAGTTGGGTAAGGCTTAGGTTGATAACACGTTTGATTAAATGCCTCTTTTTAATGTTTTATATTTAGTTTTAGCGTTAATTAAATTGGATGTGTTTGCCTCGGCTTTGGGCATTTTCATGTTAAAAAGTCATGATTTTGTTCGTTATATGTTTGGATAGTAATGTGTTTTAGAACCACGGCCTTTGTAATGATTTAATGTCAAGGATGCTTTATTTATAACGGTTCGTGTTGCAGTTTTTATTCAGATTGATTAACAATGTCAAACTCTCACGAGGAGGATTGCTCAACCCAAACTCAAGCTGCAAAACCACGACGAACCAACGCACCAAGATTCAATGCTGATGAAGATGGAAAAAGACGAGCAACTCTCCTTAAAAGAGTGCACGTTGTTAGGACGAGGGGAGAACGAATTGCGGTTTCATTTGACGCGAAAGGGCAACCATTAGGCAAAGGATGTGATGAATTACAGAGTTGGATTGGAGTGCTTGCTCGGGAGCACATTCCAATTTGGATTGCTGACTTCAGAAGTGTTGATTTGGAACCGAGGAAAGAACGAGTATGGTTGGAAGTTGTCACTTCATTCACTGTTGACGAATCGCACAAAAAACAGGTTTTGAAGTCATGTGGGGAGTCGGCGAAGGGTTTCCGATATGATCTTTACCAAGCCTTTATTAGGGATCATATCCACGAAGAAACCGTTTAGCAACGACCGGAAAGAATAGTTCGAAATTACCCAACCATCAGCCAGGACGATTGGGAAAGGTTTATTACGTATCGACGGACGGCTGATTTCAAGCGGCTTTCCCAACAAGGAACTGAGATCAGGAAAAAGAGAAAATACGGATCTACGACGGGCCGTGACGGATATAGGAAACGTGATCAAGAAATCGTACGTTAATTACTTTGCCAAACAGCTTCAAGTCAATAATTGGTTAATTGACATTACGTGTTTTATGTATGTTTCTTAACTTTAATTACTAAACTGCAATTCGAGAAGACGGGGGAATATGCTGCCCGACATTTTATTTGGCGGGACACGCGTCTCAAACCCGATGGAGAGTACAAGAATCCGTCGGTTAAAATTATTGGCGACACAATAGTAAGTATACGGAATGTTTTTCAAATTGGGCTACGATTGTCTCCATTATGTTAACGGGCTCAATAACATATTGTGTAATTGTTATATGATGATTTAACACAACAAGCGATGCAAGGCAGCTTTGAATCCGTGGGTACGGAGGATATTTTGACCAAGTCTTTGGGCAATGCCGAGCATTCTGGTCGTATTTGTGGGCAATCAAAATTTGTCACGCAGGCGCAATACTACAATGACATGAATATATCGAGGGAGAATCCTGAAGTCTCCTACATGAAACGACAGTTGGCTGCCTTGGAAAGAACGGTGCAGGAACTTTGTGCAAAGCACGGTATCAACCGTGAGACGATGGCTGACGAAGCATCCCAACCTACTGTTGATCAACACAACAGTTTCAAGGCTAGTTGCACCCTCAATGAGAATGAAGCCGGCCCGTTGGATCAGCAGCCCATGCCTAATGCAAGTAAGGAATGCCAGCTTTTCTTGACTGATGTCATTAATGGTGGCGAAGTTCTGGTTGCAATTGGCAGGGCATACATGGACTGTGTTCCAACCGACACAGTCCATGGGATTCCTTTAGGCGAGGGGAATGTGCGTGTGACAATCAGTGTCCCAAAAATTAAACGTGCACTCCTTCCGATTCCGACAGATGAAGCCACCTATATTGAAGAGGCCATCGGGGGGTTTGTTGCGTGGCCCAAAAAAAACATCGTCCTTCAAAGCAGTTTATGTAACGCCCCCAAAAATCAACGTAGGGCCGACTACGTCACGTAGGGCCGAATACGTAAACGTGGGCCGTTACCAAACTTGCTTAACTTAAATCTTTGTTTTATCGAAAAAATTTTCAGTATAAATTTTTTTTTTTTCTTCTTTTAAAACTTTAAACTTTATTTAAAAATCATAACTCGAAACTCAACTTGAATTAACTTGTACTGACGGGTAAACTTCATCATGTCTATCCCTTTTACTTGTTATGCCGATTATAAGGTTACCATGACCTTTTAAATCGGACCTTGGAAACATTACATCGCATCCATATACAACATCATACTTAAAAACATTTGCGGAAAATATTGCGTAGTGGTATCCCACACCGCCCTTCACTCGCTGCATCGTCTCCATGGCCCATCAAGTAATGCTGCAGGCGTCTTACCTACAGTATGAAATATACAAATGAGCTTTCGCCCAGCAAGTACAAACATGATCTCACAAAAATCTTTTCAAACATCAAGTAACATATCAATCATCATGTAGTTTATGCATGATCCGATTATGTTCAATTATAAATCTTTTAGGCACTTTTACTCATTATCTTGATTACATGTGGGCCCCTAGTGTCCGTACCAAAAGCGCGCAGCCTCCAGACAAAGCTAGGGTTTGCAAGGCCCTAACAGTTCTGGGAATCATAACGTGACCCTCACGCATCAACGAGAGGTTAATGCCACAACTGGTTTTTAACATGTAGCCTCCTCGATCACGGGAGGTTGGTACGACACCTTACTTGATTTATCTTACCATGTGGTTCAATATTAGTGAACATGCTTCATGATGTCACAAGGTCAAATCCAAACTTAACATTTGCCATATCATGGCATTCTTGAAAACATGACATTTTTAAAACCATGACATTTTAGAAAACATGGCATAATATGTAACATGTCATAGCATCACATCATTACATGGCATCTCATATCATAACATAGCATAGTATCACATAGCATAGCATTATAACATAGCATAGCATTATAGCATAGCATAACATAGCATAGCATGTATACTTGGAAAATATCTTTTATTATTTTCCATACTGCAGGTGAGGTTTGTACTTACCTCTTTTACTATGTCCTACGTAAAGCTGCTCCTCTTCCGGGTAGCCGCAGGCTTCCTCCTGCTTGATGAAGGACATAGGTAAGGGTCTAATTAGTATTGTGGAATGTTGGTGACCATACCAACATGCCTACGAAATTCTAGCTGTAAGTCTCCCTTATAACTTATGATGACTTACTTGGTTACTTAAGGTAACCTTGGGTATTAATCCCAATCATATATGAATAGGGTTAGGTATCATCCTAACCTTGGCCTATGCCTTGTCATTTTTAATTTTAATCCTTTTTGGGTTTTAAGATCAAACTCAATTTTTATACCTTGTTGGGTTACCTTGAGTAACCCTTGAGGTAGTCAAACTTAGTTCAATTATCCTAAGTCAACTTTGGGCTTTGGACTCCATCCCGTAACTCGGGTATCCTTCCCGGTTACCGTCCATCATTGTTTTGTTACCAAAAGTAAGATAACTTTTGAATCCAAAAACTTGTTTTTCTCTTTGCTTTGGAAAAACTTAGTTCTCTTTGTTCAAAAATTCTAGTTTAACTTTGAAAAATTGTAATTCTTTGAGAAAGGTTTGTAAAAATTATTAACTGTTGAAAACTGCCTTTGGAGTAGTTTCCCACAGTCAAAATATTGGTGTTGGTGCAAAAATACAGTTTCCTGTATTGTTTTAGAAAATCCTGTGCAGGAATTTCTTGTTTCCTGCACCCTCTATAGAAATCCGTGTCAGTTTAAAAATCTGAATTGAATTTGAAAAAGTTGTCTTCACGAAAGTTTTAGATCTTGAAAAATCCTAAAACTTTCGTGTTTTACGAAAAGTCCAGTTCTGCTTGGATTCGTACCAGTTTTAATTTGAAACTGGCTGACCCTGTAAACTGGGTCTGGGCAAACTAGCCACGGGTTTTTGTAAAAACGGAGGCCATTGGAGCCTCAATTTGGAAAACTGTCTGCGTTGCCCATAAGGAAAAATCATTCTGAACAACTTTCATGTTTTGAGTTTTACCTAGTTCGGCCTCTAAAGGCCTCAAATTTCACTTTTCCCGAAACTGGCCAGTTTCTACCCGAAATGGCAGTTTTCGGTTGTTAAGTCCGGTTTACGTCCTATTTCGCGGATTCTAACTCGACCGACCACTTCGGGAGCTTACACAGCAAACATGCAGCGTTTCTAACATCCCACATATTCAATCATGCTAACCCAACGTGTCCATGCAGCCCTAAACCGAATCTCCCAAACCTAGGGTTGCATGGTCTAAACTTAGCACATACCAAACCATTCATGCCATACTTGGCTAGCACTAGCAACCTAGCATAATTGCCACAACCGGCTTGCACATAAAAACAGGGCACATACAATTCATCATCCATCTAACATGCACCCTAACATTCAATCAAGCATAAACATAACCAAACCACAATTGAGACCTTAGCACCCTAATCATTTTCACAAGCATCTAGCATGCAACATAAAACCACCAAACATAAAACCCTAACTAATCAAGCACATAGCCTATAATTTCAACCTAAGGCAGAAAATTAAAGTGAGCTTATGCTCATACAAATCAAGCTTGAAATACAATTAAATTTCACAAATCTAAGCTCAAATTGAAAAGGTTTAGGGCCAAGGGTTTACCTCTAGAGCTTGGATGTTGGTTCACAAGCTTGGATTCCAACTTTTTCCTCACTCCCCCTTGGCTGCCATCAAGTCCGGATTTCCCCTCCCTTTTCTTCCTCTCCCATGCACGGCCACTGTCCAGAAATTGGGTCCAAAATTTCCAGATTTGTCCTTGGTTTCTAGCTTGAAACCGAACATGCACACTAACTAGCCTCCCTTGGCTTTTTCCAACTTTTCTCTTGGTTCTCTCTTGGTTTCTCTCCTCCTCTCTCTCTCGGATTTTTCTGCAGAAGAATGGCAAGAGTTTGGCTGCTTTTTCTGATTTTTTTTTGATTAAATGCCACCCCTATTTATAGGCAAATGCAAATTTTCCAAAATTTACATTTTAGCCCCTAAACTTAGAGGAAATCATGCAATTGGCATGCTAGGTGTCAAGGTGGCCGGCCAAGACTTGGAGAGCAAGCAAGGGATGACATCATGGCTTACATCATCGCTTACCTCATTGCTTACATCACCAAATTTCTAAAATTTGCACTTTTGCCCCAAAAGTGAAAATTCTTACAAAAATGCCCCCTAGGTGGCCGGTTGCTTTCTTGGTGAACAAGCCAAGCTTATCTCACCTTGATGACATCATCTTGATGACATCACTTCGCTTACATCATCAATTTTCCAAAATTTTCACTTTAACCCCTAAAGATAAAATTTTGGCATTTTTGTCCCTGAGGTGGCCGGCCATGTCATCTTGTTCTAGAGAGTTCTTGGTTTTCTTTCCAAGCTTATTTAATCCAATTATGATGTCATAAATTAAAGATAGGATGATGTCACCATAAGGCCTTGTTTGGCTACTTTTTGAAAAAGCAGTCCAATCTTAATCTAACACAGATGAATCCAATACTGTGTTCACTAATACACAGTACAATTCAGTACTGTTATACTTGACTGCAGTCCAAAATTTATCTGCGTAAAAATGGACTGTAAAAATTTTCTTCTTATTTCTGAAAGTCATTAGGACTTTGATATCCAACTTAGTGTGCTTGATTTTTCTAGGCTGGTCTCATATCTTATTCTAGCTATCTTGTCCGTAACGACAGTTTTCTGCAGTATAGTTTCTATACCGATAATTTACACTGCGGTTTCACCTTAGTCAACTTTGACCAGAATAAAAGTCAAAATTACTATTTTGCCCCTTTTTTCCAAAAAGGCCTATATTTGCCTAAGCAAACTATTTTTGAGTCTCGTAGCTAGTTAACCGAGAGCTCAAACTTATACTGTTATTTCATTCCAATCTTGATCCAGACTTAGGTTTTCCTTATTTCTAAGGAAATCTAGAGTCATCAAAATTTCGGATATTACATTCTACCCTCCTTAAAAGATTTTCGTCCTCGAAAATTCGAATAATCCTAAATGGCTTTTCTTCAATCCACCATCAATTCTTCACAAGTTACTTTAGATTGAATAACTTGTTCATGTTCCCATTTTAACATCTTAATGGGATCATGTCTCTTATATAGAACCATAATCTTCTTTCTATATCTTCATAATTTATATCCTCATACTCCCATGTTTTCATGTCCTCATACTTTCCTTTCATACTGCATCACAAGAACTATTTACATGAAAAACTGAGCAAGTATATCATATTACTTGCTATATTTGAAAAGTAGATATAACTTTTCCATACTTGAAAAGAAAACATATTGTATCTTATAATTAAGATACTTTTCTTTAACCATATTTGAGGGCTCAGCGAATATATCATATTGAAAATATTTTTCTTTCAATTAACTAAAGCTGAGAACCCTCTGGTACAATGTTAATCTTTTGCTATTAGAACCCTTTTTCTTATCATGATGGCCCCTATCTTGGAAATATTTTTCTTCCTCAAGGATCGGCCCTTTTCTTGACATGATGGCCCCTCTCTTGGAACTCTATTCCTCAAGGGTTCAGCCCATAACATATCACAACATAACGTGAGTTGGTTCTAATAAGCATAAGATCAAGCACCATACATAAAATAACTTCTTGGAATCTTTTCCAAGTTAATCATGGAAAACAATAATAAATAATATTATTGAAACGTATTACTGTTCGAGTGATGCAGTGAAAGATATCCTCATATCAACTAGCTACTTGTTAACTAGTAGAAGCTTTTCTCATTGCTTTAGACATTTCCTTTATAGCACATAAGCATAGTTCTAAGGAATATGTAAAACTTCCCATCATGATTTTCATTACTTAATAGGTCGTATATAGTCGACATTAGTCAAACCATTATATATCGACTCCAAGGTTGTTATTATCGATCTCAACCTCATTAACTTAATCATCAAACTCACAGCCATCATCATTATTATCATAGCCTAATAAATTGTTGTTGGTAGCATCCAACTCATATTGGCTTAATGCCTAGTTGCTACCCCCAAACTAAGGCATCATCAAAATTTTCCCCGTATTTAATAATACTCTTATGGGGTAAAAGTTTCTCAATCAGGAAACTTAACTTCCATGGTATTGATCCATTCCTTAGAAGGAAAAGTTCCTTAATCTCACTATACCTGAGATGAGGCAATAGGCTATATGATCTCGAAGCCTATTCTTTTCTTGTTGCTATTCCAGCAATTATCGTTATAACTTAATCACTATAGTTGCAAGATTAGACTCTTGCAAAAATTTGGTTCGTTCGTATGCACGATGAACCATCTTCTAATTCTAGTTCTTAATTCCTCACATTTCTAATCGAAGGAGAGAAAAAAAAAAAATAAATTAACTTACTTGGGCACTTGCAGAAACGATGTGAAGCAAAGTGAGGTAGGCTGGCAGGATACCGCTCTGATACCAACTTTGTAACGCCCCCAAAAATCAACGTAGGGCCGACTACGTCACGTAGGGCCGAATACGTAAACGTGGGCCGTTACCAAACTTGCTTAACTTAAATCTTTGTTTATCGAAAAAATTTTCAGTATAAATTTTTTTTTTTCTTCTTTTAAAACTTTAAACTTTATTTAAAAATCATAACTCGAAACTCAACTTGAATTAACTTGTACTGACGGGTAAACTTCATCATGTCTACCCCTTTTACTTGTTATGCCGATTATAAGGTTACCATGACCTTTTAAATCGGACCTTGGAAACATTACATCGCATCCATATACAACATCATACTTAAAAACATTTGCGGAAAATATTGCGTAGTGGTATCCCACACCGCCCTTCACTCGCTGCATCGTCTCCATGGCCCATCAAGTAATGCTGCAGGCGTCTTACCTACAGTATGAAATATACAAATGAGCTTTCGCCCAGCAAGTACAAACATGATCTCACAAAAATCTTTTCAAACATCAAGTAACATATCAATCATCATGTAGTTTATGCATGATCCGATTATGTTCAATTATAAATCTTTTAGGCACTTTTACTCATTATCTTGATTACATGTGGGCCCCTAGTGTCCGTACCAAAAGCGCGCAGCCTCCAGACAAAGCTAGGGTTTGCAAGGCCCTAACAGTTCTGGGAATCATAACGTGACCCTCACGCATCAACGAGAGGTTAATGCCACAACTGGTTTTTAACATGTAGCCTCCTCGATCACGGGAGGTTGGTACGACACCTTACTTGATTTATCTTACCATGTGGTTCAATATTAGTGAACATGCTTCATGATGTCACAAGGTCAAATCCAAACTTAACATTTGCCATATCATGGCATTCTTGAAAACATGACATTTTTAAAACCATGACATTTTAGAAAACATGGCATAATATGTAACATGTCATAGCATCACATCATTACATGGCATCTCATATCATAACATAGCATAGTATCACATAGCATAGCATTATAACATAGCATAGCATTATAGCATAGCATAACATAGCATAGCATGTATACTTGGAAAATATCTTTTATTATTTTCCATACTGCAGGTAACGGCATTTGATAGCGTTCAAAAAATGCTATCGTAGATATTTCATAACATTTTAACAAACGCTATCACTGCCCCTGTTATTAAAAGTATGTATCTTCTATAGCATTTTTCTGGTGCTATATTTTCCTTTTTCGTAGCATTTTTATGGTGCTATATTTTTCTTTCTGGTAGCATTTTTCTGGTGCTATATTTTCATTCCGGTAGCATTTTTCTGATGCTATATTTTTCTTCTGGTAGCATTTTCTTGGTGCTATGTTCGCTGACACGGTACAACTTTCACTAGTGCTTCAAAAATGTACCTTTGTACTGTGCTTTATATATATTACAAATATTTTGAAGCCATTTTGACATTATAAAATTTCAGTTGAAACTTGAAATCAATGTGGTATTAAATATAATATCATCAATACAAATCCACAAGGCCACGTAATTCATTGTGATAGAATTTGTGACTAAAACATGTAAACCATAATTAATTGATACAAGTTCTCACAAGAATTTAACTGAATATCCAAAGAAAAAGGAAGACTTTCACCAAAAAAAAAAAAAAAAAAAAAAAAAAACTTCATGTGGTCTCAATGGGACAGGTCTTCGCTAGTAACACATGCACTTCAAGCTTGAAGTAAATCTGAAGACGCGATGCCAAAATTCTTGAGACTGTAACAAAAGCTAGCATTAATGAGAATTGACAAGATAAAGTTGATGGCTTGAAGTTGAAAAATCACTACATCCATAATTTTAGCCATGCATGAAAGGATCTATCAATAATCCAAAAATCAATGTTCATTCTACCATGAGCAGGCAATTTGTAAGGCAATATCAATTAGCAAGAAAGTAAACGCTGAGGAACAGAAAAATCACCAATAAGGTCAAAATCAAGTATGAGGAAGGGAACATATAAATTATATAATTCATATGCAATGAAAAATCTATGAATCCAACTTACCACCATAATGTGACATTAAACTGTTCTAGACGATTGATTTATCAGCACCCTGAACGTATTGAGCACCAACAAAAACGTTGAATCAGAATGAGGATGTTTATAGAGACATTACATTGCAAACCTATCTTAAAATAGTTCATAGTTTGCTAGCTCAAAGCATAATCAAATTCTATTGGTTTTCTGAGAAATTACTACTGTTGGCCATTCAATAGTTTCAAAAAAGTTATGAAGACCAACTCTAAAGTTAATTAAACATGAAACGGACTAAGCTCAAGCAGCTAACTCTTATCTGACACAAAAATATCTGTTTCACGCTACAATCGAATGAGAAAAATTAGATCAAAAAATTGTTACGACATAAATACGGCAATAAATATATACATTCCTTCTCTTTAGGAACAATCTTTTCCATAGCCAAAACAGACTGATGAGTCCTGAAAGTTTCCATCTCTCTGCTCGTCCACCTCCCCTCTCCAATCTTAACTTTATGAAATCACTACAGGGTTTGAGATCCAAAAGAAAACAGAACCAGATTAGCCAAAGATCTCTCTTGCTCCTAAAAATATTAAAACAATTCATGTATAAAATAAGAATAGACATGGTTTACAGCAACTTCTATTGAAAAATTCATAAGAACATGTATATAAAACCAATTCATCTCAAACTTTACAAAATAAGAATAGACATGTCTAGCATTCTTCGTATAAATTTTCATGCCATTTGGATGTCATTTGGCATGTCTGATACAAAGAAGAATTTGGCTGTCCTACTGTTACCAGAAAATTTCCATCAATAGTAGTCCGGCATTCCAAATTCTCCTAATTTCTTTGTGTGTAAAAATTTGATAGTGGCTTTTTTTTTTTTTTTTGAAAGTATGATAGTGACTATTTTAACATTGTATACTTCATCCCCTCATAATCCAAATAAAATTTAAAGTTTTGGATGACAAGAAGAGGCTGTATTTGCCCCAGCCAGAACAAAAATTTCATATTTTTTTTTCAGAGCACATTCAGACATTTTATCAAATACCTTTCTTGAATTACCAAATCATAAATGTTCGTATAACTAGAAACCAAAAGACAACCCATCATTTAAGCATATAATTAGACTTAATGCTCAATATACCAGCATAAACTTTATTCCCTTCAGTTTCTGAAGAGTGTACATAACCAACTCATAAACGGGAACACAAAAATTCATCCACTCATCATATATACAACTACAAGATACTGATACATAACCAATTACCAGACCAAATAAGAATAAAGAAAGCCAAAAACAATTGATGTATAGCATTCCTATAACATACACAAATGGAGTGTAGTTAAGCGAACAAACAAACAACCAAAAATAAAAAATAAAAAAAGTCACATGGAGTTTAGTGAGGATAAAAATTAAATAATGCACATAGTTTTTTCATCGAGAGTGAAAATAAAATGAGAAGATAGAAGATTTAGAGAGATATTAAGGACTTACAGAGTTTGAATTCACTGGATTTAAAGAATGAAAATGGGGGAGAGATTGGGAGTTGCCATTCCGGTTCATTGTGTGATCTTGGGAATTAAAACGCCAATGTCAAATTCACCTAAAAAATGAAAGTACAAAGACTGAAAATTAAGTAAATCGATTAAGCTAGAAATGAATAAACCAAGCCGTACCAATCATTCAAGACAGAGTTTCTCTTGACAAAGCCCTTTTTGCCTCCACCTGTGAAACTTTAATATGCTTCGAACATAAACACATGTATACAGGTACAAAGACATTCGCATTTAGTCTTGCAACAGTAAGAACAAGAGCGGGAAAAATGCAATATGCAAGAACAACTAGTCTACTATTATATGTTCTAAACTATTTCATGCGGAAACCAGATAAAAAAGTTTTAATATTCATGTTGATAGAAACAAACGTCAAAAAGAGGGAGGAAAGTTCATTTGGATCCACAAGAACAGTATTTCAAAGGCTGACAAGAAACCATTCCTAAATTCACAAACCTCTTCTTTTTCTTTTCTTTTCTTTTTTTTATTTATTTATAATACCGAACAGAGAAATTAGAACAATATAAGACATTGTAGAATGTTTCTGCTCATATTTCCAGATTTAGCACAAATTTTCATTGCGTCAGCTGACTTAGAAAGTTTTTCCCCTGATCACCAAAGTATCGAGTGCTCAAAAAATTGTTCCGCGTTCTCCTAATTTAAAGATTTTCATGTTTCTGCTCATATTTCCAGATTTAACAAAAAATTTTCATTGCGTTTTTCTTCCCTTGATCACCAAAGTATTGAGTGCTCAAATATCATTATGCATTTTCCTAATTTAACATTTTCTCGTCAACTGGAAAACTCCATTCAAAGAACGAAAACTTTTTTTTCCCCCAAGGATCGGAACAAATAAAAATTAAACGTAGGAAAAATCGTGACAAGCCATCAAAATTGCATCAAGCAGAGTTAAACCAGAAAGCATATAAGCTTTCTACTAAAACAATGGCGTTATTAACTCCAACTCATATAGGATTTGAAAAATATTTAAAAAAAATACCGAAATGAAAAAAAAAAACGTATACGCACTACAAAAGGAATTCAAGAGAATTCCGCACAACAGTTATTTATAAAAGAATACAAAAGTCTCAATAAATTAAACTCCATTTGCCCTGATAAGATAATTCCCAGATGAAAGCCCCAGAAGAAATCCCATTAAACAATACCACGAAAATTCCAATCACTGCGAACAGCAAAAGCGCAAGCAACCCAAATAAGAACAACAAGAAAACAGAGGAAGAAAAACCCCCCAAAAGCAAAAAATCGAATCAATAGGTAGAGAGAGAAAAATCAAACTCTCGGAATTAACTTCAATTAAGCACAGAAAAGGTCAATGCAAGTAGAAATTAATTGGGGGGGGGGGGGGGGGGGGGTGCGGTGTGGGGGGAAGTTGCTGACCGTTCGGCCGTCGATTGTGTGCTTGTCGTTGAGGACGGTATCGAGCACAGAGATCGGAGAAGACGACGAAGCCGAAACCCTAGGTCTGCCGGTGTCTTGTCGCGCATGATGATGGTCTGGGTGACCTCGCCGTACTGGCCGAAGTACTCCCTGAGCTTCTCTTCGGTGCTGTCAAGAATTTCGATACCCTAGCAGTTTGGGAGGAAATATGAGAAAGGAACGTCTAAAGAGAAATTTTTGAGAGAGGGAAATGTTTAGAGAAAATATTTTGGGAGATGAAATCTTCAAGTGAATATGTTTTTTCTATTGTTGGTTGGGCGCGGCAATTTCGTGCTGGTGGTTTCGAAAGATCGTGGGAGAGATGGCTTTGGCGCGGCTTATCTCTCCCATCTAATTAAATTTTAATTTAAATTTGAATTAAGCCACGTTTTATGTAACATATTTCAAAACCGCTATTAGTCAATGTTATCTTAAGGCCTTATTCTTGTAGTGTGGGAATGATACGAACCACGCCAACAATGTGACGAAACCCGATACCAAATCTGGAAACAACAACCCAAGATCTTTTAAGTTTGATGGAAACCGCGATCCGTTGCTTAACGAAGCAAGAACCTTGGTATGGTGAAGACGCCACAAACGGTTATAGTAGTCTATTGATAAGCCGATTTGAACACCATAGAATCCTTAGTAAGTTTGGATAAGTTTCTTCCAAGAACTCAGAAGAATAACTCACAATATGAATAAATATCAAAATCTTATTTCCAACATCTGAATCAGCCTTATATAGACAAGTTACAATTTGTAAAATTTCTAATATACCCATACATAAATAAATGCCCAAGATAATCTAGAAAGAATCAGATTCTAAATTCAAATTTAATTTAAAACTTAAATTAAATAAGATTACAAAATAATCAAATTTGATCAGATCTTTTAAACTTCTTGAATCTTGTTTTGAATTTTGAACTTCTTCAAAACTTAAAAACGTAATCTTTTGACTTGATTCCTTGTTGGAACACGCCCACATCAGCTTGAGTCCTCCTTGCACATTTTTCCACATGATGGCTCAATGATATGTATGGCAGATTGGCTCGGATTCACTTGAATGAGTAAAATGAGCCTTTGTAGAACCCTCCGGACTAAGTATTCAGTACTTATTTAAGTTTTTTAGCTCGAGCCCTCGTCACCGACTAACTAGAACTTGAATTGATTCATGAGAATTCCTGGCAGCCTTGATGTCCTCATCAATTGGTTCGTGAGAATTCCTTTGGGCCTTGATGTCCTCATCATTCCCCCACTCT